>JAPYYJ010004695.1:0-10163 GCA_028533885.1 Nasua narica
CGTCGCTTTGGAATCACTTTTCCAAACGTCCTACCTTTCCGAAGGTGGTCGATTTTCTGCTCCTAGAATTGCTCTTCTTCCTCTCTTCTCCCTCCTGTTGAGTATGCTGGCTTTTAAAATGATTTATTAACTATCTAGATGAACTTCTGGGTTCCGACTCTATCTCAACCTCCTACTTCTCCGCCATCTTGCTCCTCCTACCATTTTATTTTTTGACAATTGTAAGTACCTTATATAAGTGGAATCATACAGTATTTGTCTTGTGACTGTCTTATTTCACTTAGCATAATATCCTTAAGGTTCATCTATGCTGTAGCATCTGTCAGAATTTCTTTCCTTTTTAAGGCTGAATAATATTCCATTGTATGTATAGACCACATTTTGCTTATCCATTCATCCATTGTCGGACATGTGGGTTGTTTCCACATTCTATCTATTGTGAATCATGCTGCTGCTATGAACATGGGTGTATAAATATCTCTTTGAGACATTGCTTTCAATTCTTTTGAATATATATCCAAAAATGGAATTGCTAGATCATATGGTATATGGTAATTCTTTTTATAATTTTTGAGCCATATTGTTTTCCACAACAGCTGTTGTTACATTTACATTGACAGTGCACAAGGGTTCCAATTTCCTACATCCTCTCTAGCACTTGTTATTTATTTATTTTTTGATAGTAGTCTTTCTAATGGGTGTGAAGTGATAGCTCATTATAGTTTTGATTTTCATTTCCTTGATGATTAATGACATTGAACATGTTTTCATGTGCTTATTGACCATTTAAATCTGTTCTTTGGAAAAACCTATATTGAAGTCCTTTACACATTTTTGAACTAAATTGTTTGGTTTTTTACTTTTCAGTTTTAGGAGCTTTCTATATATTGTGAACATAACCCTTTATCAAATATATGATTTGTACATATTTTCTCCCATTCTGTGGATTATTCCATTTTTATTCTGTTGATATTGTCTTTGATGCATGAAATTTAAAAATTTTCATGAAGTCCTATTTATCTTTAGCCAATCTTTCCCACATCTTTGAATGTAGTTTTTCAGAGAAACAAGTTTCTTTCATACTTCATGTATTTGCATAACATTTTATTAAACTAAAAAATCAAATTACAAGTAGAAACAAATTTTGTGAGGCAGAAACAAGTTTTGTAAAACAAACCCAGTTGACTCTTGGTAAGCCTAGAGCACTATGAGGGAGAGCAGAAGCATATGAAAAAACTATAGATTAGCCTACTAAAAACAATGGCTCAGTGAACCTCAGACATCAGTTAGTATGTTTTACAGAGGGTGTGGAGAAATTTTGTTAATCTGGTGTGTTAGTTAAGTGGAGATTTAATTGAGAACATTTATTGTATAAGGTTCTGGTAGATATTTGTTGGGCTTAATTTAACTGAATTTAATGGAGGCTTTATGAAGAAGCTTTTCTACTCTATATTTTTATTGGCAGTTTATCCACTGTGTCTGTGAAAGGAGAAATGCAGATGGGATGACCCCTTTTATTAAAATTAAAATTTCAACCCTTGTTCCTCTTGGCATGGCTTATCCTTCCTCAGCACTTATTTTTTTCTCCATATTACTTTCCACCCTCTGATGTACTAATATTTATTTAGTTGTCTATTTTCTGTCATCTTATGCTAGAATCGAAGGTCAATAAGTACCCTAATTTTGGGCTCTTCTATTCTGTGATGTGTTCCTAAAGCCTAAACTGAGACATAGTAGATGCTCAATAAATATTAATTGAATGAATAAATGCATGATAGAATGGTTTTATAGAATGTTAAAGCTGCAAGGAACATTTGATATAATCTAGTTCAATCTCGTTATTTTATATAGATAGAGCATAACATAGAATTCTAGTATGGGACACATAGATAGATCTGGGTTCAAATTAATCACTTGCTATGTGGTTTTGGGCAAAACTTACCTTTCTATGCCTCTGTTTACTCATATTTAAAATGGGGGTAAAAGCAGTGACATCTTATAGGGCAAATTGTGAGGATTCAATTATATGATGCATGCAAAACAGTATAGTGTTTTGTGTCTAACACATGGTTAATTTTGTCTCAATTAAGGTTTAGCAATTGAGATCACTTCAAGGATTGATAATAGAAGAAATTTAATGCAGAGAATTGGTAATAAAGGGGATGGATGATCTGAGAAGCCAAACAGGGGATGGTAAGGTAATCTATTGACTAACAGTAACAGCAAGCTAGGACTTGGATGGATAAATAGGAGGAGGTAGTATTACCAGAGTCCAGAGGCTTAATCATCTGAGGTAAGCTTGAAACATAGTGAGCCTATCTGTCAGGAATTGAATCTATAGGGAAGATTCAGCTGCTGAAGGAGATGCCGTCCCAGGAGAAGGGTGGAGAGAAATACCCTGGTTTTTCCCTTCTTAGTACGTGAGAGGCTCCCTCCAATATTTCCCATTGGCTGAACCTAGCTGGAAACCAGCTCATGTGGGAACCTGGAAAAGGCAGCCTACAGAAGTCACCCCCTTCCTGCCCTGGAAAGATACAGAGTAGAGCCTGGAAAGGATGAGGAATGGTATGCTGTTTAATCAAGAAGAACTATTATTGCTATTATTGGCCTCACTAACATAATGCAGAGCTAACTGGCTAGAGGCAGTCTGTTACATAAGGGAAAATGTGCTAAATGATGAATCAGAGCCAGATTCTGTCATGTTCAACACCACTTACATTAGTCATGATGTGACTGACTCACAAGGGATTGGCTGGGTATTTTAACCCTTTGAGGTCCAACAATACTGTGTTTCCGAGTTGGAATATCATGTGTTAGCTATGTGTGTAAGTTTTTCCCTACCCCTTAAACAGGCCATTTCCCAATTTCACAACTAAATGTTACTTACAGTTCCATAAGTTCCAACCAAAATTAATGTAAACTGAAATGTTTAATTTTTTGGATGCTTAGTTTAAACAGCCCAATTATGGACTAAATTCAAATTAAAAACTCAGCATGAATCGGATGGGTTATATGTCTGTGTGATGGCTTTTATATTAAATGGTTTACATGAATGCTGTTGTTTATCTTGGAAACAGGTTGTCATGCATATTAATGAGACCCAGGTGTTAACTTCATGCTGTTTTCTTTCCAATGAAGAAAATCTTTACATTAAGTTAAAGCGTTTTTTTTTACAAGTATTTGTTGTAATAATTATAAGACAATGTTTTATGCATCACAATGTTTACCAGGTTTATTTCCTAATTTCAGCCCACTTCTTAATTTCTCTCTTTTCCCACTGCACTTGTGCTTTTGTATCTAAGGGCTTCCAGTCAGACATGAAAGTAGCCTGAAGGTCCTGAGGAGCTCAAGAAGGACAAACCTTCCTCCAGCAGCCCTTCAAATGGCAAGACTTCATGTTCATCTGTGTTCTGTCCAAGGTCATCTTATACTCATCCCTTGTGGTTTTCTCCTTCCCTATAAGGAAGGGAGATTGGCCAAGTGATTGCCCCATATCTTTTATAATTTTCTAAGATTTCCTTAGAATACTTTCTTTGTACTCCTTTTATCATTTCTGTGACTTCTCTGTAGCCCTCCAGATTTCTTAAAGTGCAGAAACCTGGGCTGGTTGGATTTCTCTGAGGATCTGACCAATGTTAAACATAGCAAGACAATAACTTCGTGGATCTTGCTCATCTTAGAGAAAGTTCTCAGAGCATTAATAATCTACCTAATTTTCTGAGATCGATATTGTGGGTTTGTGTTCAAAGAAACCGCCCTCTGAATGCATAGTGAGCATACACTCCTCTCAATTTCACAAAAAAGTTTTTGAGCACCTACTGTATGCAGGGCATTATGCTGTGTTCTGGGAATACAGGCATATGTAAGACATCATCCTAGCTCTTGGAGAATGTGTAGTCTCAGAGGGGAGACTTGTACATAAAGTATTTAAAAACAGTACTGTTTTTGAGGTATACACTGGGTAATTCTAAATCTCAGTAGAGACACCCAAACCAGCCTTGGGTAGGGATCCTAGAGGATGTGATACCTGGAGTTAAGTCTTGAAGGAGAAGTAGGAATTATCAGGGTGAAAAGGTGAGGAAAGGACACTCCTGGAAGAGAGAACCATGTGAACAAAGGCAAGGATATGTCTATTCAACAGTACAGTATTAACTTTGAATTTATGAGTGAAGTGCAATATGATTGGGAAACTGATGGGGCCAGGTTGTGAAAGGCCTGCTGGTCATGCTATGGAGTATGGCCTTTCACCTTGAATTTATTCTTGGAGCAGGGATGAGCTGTGTTAGGGTGAGGATGGATGGAAGGGCTTAAGAAAGAGTATATATTTTCTTTGAGGTTAGAAAGGAAGAGATGGTATGAATAATACCTTATCATGAAATGGCACTTTTTCTCTAGATTTTTCCAAAGCTGACATGTACAACCTGCACTTCTGTCTGGTTGTATGGGCGTGTAAAGATTTTTTTTTAATCATGAAAATTAAAAAAAAAGTAAGCCAAAGGACTCAATTTTTAAAGTAACATTTATTGTGTTTTTTTTCTGATTCAAAGTAACACATGTTCATTTTCAAAATGTGGAAAGTACAGAAAAGCACAAAGGAGAAAATTTAAATTACCAGTAATTCTGATATTCAAAGGATATATTTTTACTATTTTGGAGACTTTCTTTTTAATCTTTTCTACACACACACACACACACACACTCACTCACTCACACATACATATACATACATTCACACCCATGTACATAGGCATTTTACAAAGTTGGGGTCATATGAAATACATTGTTTTATAACCTGCCTTTTTCCACTTAATCTTATATAGTAACTATTTTTTCAGGTTATTAAATATTATTTTTTGAGAGAGACAGCACATGCTCACGTGCAAGGAAGGGTGCAGAAGGAGAGAGAGAGAGGAGAATCCCAAGCAGTCTCTATGCCCAGTTTGTAGCCCATCGTGGGTCTCCATCTCAACTCTGTGATCATGACCTGAGCTGAAGTCAAGAGTTAGTTGGTTAATGGATTGAGCCACCCAGTCACCTAGGTTATTAAGTATTCTTTTCCAAAAACTTTAGTAGTTGCATAGTATTTCATTAATCTTATGTGCATATTATTTATTCCTCATTTTTTGTTAGACATTAGTTTTTTCACTATTATACATAATGCTGTGATAATCATGCCCCTATGATAAATATTTATGTATCTTACTGATTATTTTCTTCCTGGGTGGATTCATAAAGGTAGTATTGCTAGAGAAATGGGACTGCAAATTTTTTAGAACTTTAATAGGTTTGCTAAATTGTCTTCTAGAAATATGACTCCATTGTTACTTACACTTATAACAAATGTTTGAAAAAATGCTGCCCATTTCTCCATATTTTTGCAAATTTTGTAGGTGAAACTGGTATCTCATTTGTTCTAATTTATTTGATCACTAGTGAATTTTACCAACTTTTCTTACATATGTATGTCACTCATATCTCTTTTATGAACTTCTTGTGTGTATTCTTTCTGTATTTTTATTAACATGCTGTTCATTCATTATTGATTTTTAAGTGTTTATATGATAATTTTACTATATATCTGTCCCTTATGTTATATTTCCCCAGTCATTAAAAAAAATTTTTATTTATGGCATTTTTATACACATTTTGATGTAGTCAAATACATAATATTTCATTATAGTTTCTTTTTTATTCTTAGGATAAAGAATTTTCCTACTTTATGTCCAAGTAGTCACCCATCATTTTTTTCTTTTTATTGAAAAATATTTAAGTTTTTACTCTGTATGGAATTTAGTTGATATGTGTTGTGAGAAAGGAGGCTAAATGTTTCTTTTCCAAATACAATGCCAGTTAGTCTGGTGTGATTTATTGAATAATTCATCTATTCTTCTCCCATACTAAAATGACATATGTTGTATAAAGAATACTCCTTTAAATCCCTATCTCTTTCTGGATTTGTTATTCTCTTGCTCTGATATGTCTGTTCTGGCACCAGTGCCTTTGCAATTATTATAGTTTCTTTTTAAATATTTTACTTATTTATTTGAGAGAGAGACAGAGAGCAGGGAGTAGGAACAGAGGGAGAGGGACAAGCAGACTGCACGCTGAACATGGGGCGTAATGCAGGGCTTGATCCCGGGACCCTGAGATCATTTACCTGAACCAAAATCAAGAGTCAGGTGCTTCCTTATTATCCCATATGACCTTTAGATGTATTTTGTTCATTTCCCAAAGTAAAATCTAGTTGTGATTTTGATTGGAATTATGGCACATTTATAGATTAAAGAGAGAGGAATTGATATCTTTATATATTTGGACTTACCATCTAGGAATATCATGTGGCTCTCCATTATTTGAATTTTTAAAAAAAGTATGTCCTCAAAATTCAATTTTGAAAATGCCCTGTAGACTACGATAGACAACTTGCATGTAGAACCTGCATCTTCATGTTGAGGATTAGTGGTTCATTATTTGACCTGATGGGGCAGCTTGACAACTGCAAACACAAGGAAAGAAATAGCATGAAAAAATGGTAAGGCCCTTTCAAATTTAGCCCCCAGTGTTCTTTAGATGTTCACAGTTGCACATATCCTCCTAGGTCACTTTGGGCTTTTTATCCTGACAAAGGCACCCTGTTTGAATTTTATTACTATTATGGAAGAACTAGAGTCTCCCTTGTGAATAGCAATATATCAACACTTTACTAATTAGAAGAGACTTCGCAACTAAAAAGAGCCAGGGGAGGGCTGGGATTTCAAGCAGAGACTTAATTTTAAAGTGTGAAAGGTAGCCAGAAAATTTGTAAGTGATAAGATTCTCTAACTTGGTTGTTAGATTCCCAGACACACCCACTCAGTGCCAGACACACACATACAAACACACATACACACTCCACACACAATTTGCTGTTTTGAGTTGTTTAAGTAGGAACCTTTTCATTGTTTAGAAGAAAGAAATAACTTGCATTATTGTATCACTTCATCTTGTTTGAAAATTGGAGACGTTTATAAAAGTATCTTTATTCAGTTAGGGAAGTATGAAGATTATTGGCTTGATAGCTTTTGGACATAAATTGAAAGTGAGAAAACCCAAATTCTGAAGTAAATAGGCAGCAGTGGTGGAGGTAATATTAATGTTTACTTCAAATAATAGAATTCCATTGGCTATATTGATTTTGATATATTTGGGGGTCATAATTAAGCTCATTAGAGGACTCTGATCAAGCCTCATCATGCTATTACTATACAATCTGTGAGGCAGAGTTTATAATAGGTTTTCATTCTATATAATTATCAGGATTCTTGTCTGATCACTGTAATACCATTGTATAGGTGTCAATAGGAATAGGTCTGGTTAAGGGGGGACAGAAAGATAGGATTTCTGGAATGGTGCAGTAAGAACCCCCATAAATCTGGATGAACCTGAAAAACATTAAGCCAAGTGAAAGAAACCACTTATAAAAGATCACATATGTGTGATTCCATTTGTATGACATATCCAGGATATGAAAACCTATGGAGACAGAAAATAGACTACTAGCTACCTCAGATTTGTTCTAATAATTACATGTTTGCCTAGGTTTAGTGCAGGGCATGGAGGAGAATTGGGAGTGATTGCCTACATGTAAGGTTTCCTTTTTGAGGTGATGAAAATTTTCTAAAGTTAGATTGTGGTTCCGTAACTTGCATATATGGTAAAAACTACTGAATTGTACATGTTGGGTGAGTTTTATGGCATATGAATTAAATGTCAATAAAGCTTTTACAATTTTTTTATTTTTAATTTTTAAAGATTTTATTTATTTATTTGACAGAGAGAGAGAGAGATCACAAGTAGTCAGAGAGGCAGGCAGAGAGAGAGGGGGAAGTAGGCTCCCCGCTAAGCAGAGAGCCCAATGCAGGGCTCGATCCCAGGACCCTGAGATCATAACCTGAGCAGAAGGCAGAGGCTTTAACTCACTGAGCCACCTAGGCGCCCCAATAAAGCTTTTTCAAAAGAGGGTGCAAAATAAAAATTTAGCAGAGCAGGAGTGATTGAGGTGATACCATCTATCTTGGGCAAGTACCTAACTATTCTGGACTTTATTTTCTTCATCTGTGAAAATAAGAGCAATAATTTCAACATTAGAGAGTTGTTTTGGTAATTAAGTGAGGTAATTTTTAAGCACTTAACTTAATAATTGACACATAGTAGCTTTTATAGGCCATTAAGAAAGAGGTCAAATTCCAAGTGACCCATTGCTAAGGTGGAGAAAAAGTAGTTACAGTAGATTCAAGTGGGCAATCAGGATCAAGAGTCCAGGAAGTCAGAGTCCGCAGAAATGACATATATGCAGGGTTGGTGCCCACCAATCCCTGGAGTAAGTGTCCTTTGTTTTATTCTGTTTTTATACTGTTTTATGGGCTGGGTAACCCGGAGAGGGCTATCAGATAGTGATTTCAATTAGATGGAGATAAGGGCCTATAGGTTAATTTGCTCTTATGTGACAATTGAGACAAAGATACTAGGGTTATCTTACACAAAGTCCTGGTTTTTCTAGTTAATTTTCCCATCAGATAGAAAAATGCAGCATCTGCCATATATCTTCCCTTCCTATTGTCACCAAATTAAGAAGCTCTGCATTTTCATAAAATGGAGGGAAAAATTATAATTTCTTGGCTGAGAGTTGGTTTGGGAACTTGTTTTCCCATGTATGCTGGTGGGGAAATCAATTCTTATTTATTAGTCATCTCTTTGCCTCTCCTAGAAATGGAACATATTAGGCCCTTTTGCCCATTTTTTTAAAAGATTATTTATTTATTTATTTGAGAAAGAGAGATCACAAGTAGGCAGAGAGGCAGGCAGAGAGAGAGAGAGAGGGGAAAGCAGGCTCCCCGCTCAGCAGAGAGCCCGATGCGGGGCTCGATCCCGGGACTCTGGGATCATGACCTGAGCCGAAGGCAGAGGCTTTAACCCACTGAGCCACCCAGGCACCCCATCTTCTTGCCCATTCTTGGAACCATTTGAACTACCTAGTTGGCTTTCTAATTGCAGCTGCTTGCTTGGTCAGCTTCTGCTAGATGGTCTGGGGAATTGGAGCACTGTTGAATGTTTGTCCTTGAGAACTTGTCTGAAGCCAACATAGCTCTTTCTCTTTTGCCAATTAACTTAATGAGGTTCTTTACAATGGCTCCACTGAGGTTTGGTAAAAGTGAGAAGGAATATCGAAACCAATTAAACTTCAGTCTTGGAAGAAAAAGCATAACTTTGAGTTGGATTGAGTTTGGATTGAGTGTTACCATCAGAGACAGAAGTAGCTCAGAACCTTGGCCATGAAAGATCATAATACGGCTGGTGGAGTCCTGGAGCTTTGCAACTGGAGGCAAGAAGCCTGTTAGACAAGTTTTTTAAATCACTTTCACCTCACTCATGGTGGTGCTTATAGGAAGCACCTCCTATAGTCCACAAAAGTTATGCTATGTGGAATCTATACCGCCACTTTTCATCTTTGTTGGGATAAAATGAGTCAGAATTTTTTTGATTCTTTAGGAAAAGCTATAGACATGTTACCCATTTTCACAGTATTGCTAAATCTGGCAGTCTTCTTGACTGATTAGTAAGTACTGTTCCTGAGATGTAGTGTGACAGTTTTTCAATTTAATATGACAGTTTCAATGATGAAATCTTGGCTGTCTCAAGTATCTTGGAGGCATTCCTCCAGTGAACTGCATCGAAGCAGGAAGTTTTTCAGAGTTCTGTGAAGGGAAATCAATCCTTGGGAAGATTGGGGAGGTGCTCTGCATGTTACTGAAGCAAATTTGGTAAGACATAGCAATAGGGAGAAGAGAAAGATATTCTGGAAGCTGGTGTCAAATAACGGCCTAGGGATTGAGTTTGTTCTCAGTGAAAGAAGATGAGTATGACACGTGTAAATGCTGCTGGGAATATTTCGACTGTGGTGACACACTTTAGTAAGGGATTCATTTAAAGAGTTGAATGCCTTGGTAGAGGGGAATACTCATTCTCCTCTCATTTCAGGGAGACTAGGTGGCTAAATGGAAGAAGAAACAGTGCAAGTGCCCCTTAGTCCCTGACATAGCTTCTATGGTAACTTCTTATTGCCACTTGGTCTTAACTATTCAGTGATTTATTCATAACACTTGTTAAGTGTTGAATGGGTTACT
>JAPYYJ010004696.1:0-10162 GCA_028533885.1 Nasua narica
AAGGAAGGAAGGAAGAAATGCATTTTTAGGCATTTGGCTTAGAAATCTAAGAGCTCTATTCTATCTAGGAGACCTCAGTGTTTTAGCAAGGTACTGATTCCAGGAGGCCTGAAGCAAGAGTTGAGAAAAACCATCCGGTTTCCCTTGGTCACAATCAACAGAATGAATGTAATCGAGACAGGATCAGCCTTAAGGGAAAATGATGACCACAGGAATAGGTTCCGAGACTTCAAGTCTGTAATTTCTACTTTCCAATCACAGAACATAGGGGAAAGTGGCACAGAAAACCGATCTCTCTTCCTACCACTCCAGGTTGGATATGTTAGCGTAAGGCTAGCAGGCTACCCACGCAGAAAGCCCCAGGAAAATACTAGTACCTGTTCGAAGCCCGGGAGAATAAGGTTATGAACAGCTGGAGCCACCTTTTTTTTTTTTTTTCACATTTTAAAAATCTCTGATTTGGGTGCGGGTTTCAATTAATGCTGTCACCAAGTTAATGAAATGGGATATCCTGAAGATTTACAAAATCCAGGTAACATCCATATATAAATCTTCACAAATTTGAGTGTAAGGAAGAAAAGGAGACAAAGTTCATAACCTGTCCGCAAAAACCAAAGCCATCAAACTCACTAGCATTTCTGGCAAAGTTAAGAAAAATTCTACTCTGTGTGGGCGCCTGGGTGGCTCAGTGGGTTAAAGCCTCTGCCTTCGGCTCAGGTCATGATCTCAGGGTCCTGGGATCAAGCCCCTCATCGGGCTCTCTGCTCAGCAGGGAGCCTGCTTCCCACTCTCTGCCTGCCTGGAATCTCTCTGTCAAATACATAAATAAAATCTTTAAAAAAAAGAAAAGAAAAGAAAAATTCTACTCTGTGAAATCGGAACTCTAGTTTTCAATAATTTACAGCCCTCAAGCTCACTGGAGGGCTGGGAGGACGTCTCTTCTGCCCACGGTCACCAGACAAGAGCTGGCTTCAGAGCCAAAGCCAACGGTCCTGGTGCCCTGGCATCCAGGAGGGCCGAGAAAAGGCCTGTTACTATCTCTCATTTATGTGTACCCATCTTTAAGAGGCAAAGAGAATTTCCCCTGTACAGTGTTTGTCTTTCTAGTGAGAAAACCATTTCCTTGGTAAGAGACTGTACTCTGTCTCCGCTATACTCCTGAGCGCGGCAGTGCGCCTCTGGCCGTCCTGAACCCACAGACCAGACAGCTGGGAATCGAGCTGCTGCCATCAGAAAGGACCGCAGGTGGCATCAAAGGCAAGAGAGGACAAACGTCCCACTACCCAGAAGCGTTCCAGTGGTTTCCAGGCAGACACCTTTTTCAGAGATCGTACTGGTTCACAGACTCAAGAAACCTCTGAGAACCAAGTTTGCTTCCCGTCTCACACAATTTGGCACTGACTCCACCCTGACCCGGGTAATGCTCTAAAGGCTTCGCGTGGAAGTTCTGCTTTCCTAATAAGGGACTGAGTTTCTCAGTGACGGGGGCCCTTGTATCCCTCGCCAGAGATACAGTTTTACCAGATACATGGAGGGTGTTTCACGAATTCTAGGGAACTTGGACCCACAACGTCCTCTCACCAAAAACGGAAGCAGGGTTTGAATTAATCTCACGACACTGAGGTCAGCCTCCAGGGGATGCTCGGCCCATAGCAGGGGCTCAATAAATAGCTGTTAAGTGAGGCAGGGTATGTCTAGATGATTCCAAACTTCTCAAAAAAAAAAAAAAAAAAAAAAAAAGTCAAATCCGAGCAAACCCTCCTCATGCAGTACAAAGAGTTTCATTTCCACTTTGGTTCTAAGGGTTGGCCCCTTAATGAGGATGTTTTCCTAAGGTCGTTTAAAAGGAAAAGGCCACACTTGCACCAGGGAACAGTCTGAGGTCACCTTTTCTCCTCTTCAAGTTGGTTAAGAAGCTCCACCTTCTCCCTGTCGGCAGCCTCCACCATTGTTCGCAGCTGGTCCATCTTGGCCTCCAATTCCAGGACATGCTGGGGAAGGCAAGGGTGTCAGTGAGTGGCCTCTCTCTGACCCAGACGCAGGCCCAGGGACGCCTCCAAAGAGCTACAGCTAAGTGGTACCGTTGTGGGCTGGCATGACTCTAAAACCTTTTCACACTGAAAGGCTTTCTACGATCTTTAATAGGTTACTTCCCGGCCGCATTCCTGGAAACTAGATGACGAAAAACCACACCATTAAAGCAACAGAGGGCAATGTTAAAACAACGCTCATCTTTTTTGAAGCTGCAGTGCGTACGAAGGATAATGTACAAAACAGGAGTTGCCATCGTTGGTAAGGTCCTAGTAACCAAGCTCCCTTGACACAGGCCAAAAGACCCGGATGTAAAGACCGCAGGACTAAGGTCGACTCAAGAAGAACCAAACTTCATCTTTGTGGCGCTACAAAGTGGTACCCCGGGTCACAGCTTCAAACAAGCCCAGCAAAGACATTTCTGCTCATTTCCTGTGCTCCCAAGACCGGCTCCCCGGCTCCAAGCACCGGGAACACTGCTCAGCCTTCTCCCTCAACTTAGAAAGCACCACCTTCTCCACAGGATCAGCTTAGAACCCATCACCATCTCGGAAACAAGGTCAGCACGAGACTTCACCTGGTCGTGTCCGTCCCGGGCCAGAGCTAGCTCCTGCTCTATTTCCCCCACGTGGCTCGTGGCCTTGGCCACCTCCGCCCTCTCTAGATCCCGCTCAGCCAGCAGCTGCTCAATGTGCTGCTGCTTCTCCTTCAGGGCCTCCTGGAGGGCAGTGGTGCCGGAGATCTTCCTGGCGTAACGGGAGGAGGTTTCAGTCAACTGCAAAGGAAAGTTAAAGAAGTGAAGGGCGATGATGCTTTCCGGGACGCAAGGAGGGCGCGAGGCATGCAGGCGGGCGTCTCCTCAGCAAAGCAAAGGTGCTGTCCCAGCTCCCAAGCTTGCCAATTATTAGGAAAAGCTTTTCATCGAGGAAACAAGACAGCATGTGCCTCCTGACTGCGAATATCACAAACAACACATCAATGTAAGAAGTCATGGAACAATCAGAAAGATGTTTGGAAGGAGAATAAGCGGCTCAAATCAAAGGTACCCTGAGCTCAGCTGACAGGGCCTTGTCGGAATCTAGAAAAATTCCACAGAACCCATTTAACAAGTTTCTCTAAACTTCATTTCCGTCCAAGCTTCATTAATAGGCATCTTCTTCTTAGGACATTTGGGTCAGTCTTTTGCTCCTCAGACTTGAGGCTGAGATTTTTTTCAACTTTTTTAAGCATCTAACCTACCATTAGGTAACCAAGAGGTCACCCCTGGAGTCACGAACCTTCCTTGTATCGATTAAACAGCTGGATTCTGTCAGGATTTTCTTCATCTTTCTTTCAAAGTGAAAGGCACAGATAAAAAAAAAAAAGAATGAACTCTTGCCATTTGCAACGATGTGGATGGAACTAGAGTACATTATGCTAAGGGAAATAAGTCAAAGACTAACACCTTATGATTTCACTCATATGTGTAATTTAAGAAACAAAACAAACGAGCAAAGGGAGGAAAAAGAGAGAGAGACAAACCAAGAAACAGACTCTTAACTCTCGAGAACACACTGATGGTCACCAGAGGGGGAGGGGGGGAGGACTGGGGGGACGAGGTTGACGGGGACTAAGGAGCACCCTTGTCCTGATGAGCACTGACTGGCGTATGGAAGGTTGATCACTGTATTGTACACCTCACATACTAATACCGCACATTAACTAACTGGAATTTAAATAAAAACTTAAAAAAAAAAAAATGAAAACCATAGGCGATATCACCCAGGAATCCAGAACTTGAGGACCTGAATCTCAATCACCAGAGAGATTTATGTAGATCAGATGAAGAGAGAAACTCTACTTGCCTTTAGAAGTGTGGGGGGGGAGAGAGAAGACATGCAGAGAGAGGAAAAGGAGGGAAAGAGAATCTGCGGAGAAAGAGGAGGAGGGGAGGAGGGAGGAAAAGGGGAGGGGAGGAGAGGGGAAGTAAGAGATGGGGCAGAAAGGCTGGGGAGGGGGTGGAGAAAGAAGGCTGTCAGGGACCCCCCAGCTCCTCTGTGCTATTCCCCATACCGATTCCTCCAGTTTGAGGCTAAACGTCAGATAAAAACACAGAGAAAATAACCTCCTATCATGGTAATTAATGGGTAACGTGGGCCAATTGAACAGCCTTCTTCCAAGCGAGGCTCTGGCTTCTTCCAAGCGAGGCTCTGGGGGTTGGGGGGAAATTCAGCAAAGGCCTCACCCCTTGGCATGCGTTTGCCCAAGGCCTTTGACGTAGAGACCAGACCCCCGGATCTGGATGGATGGAGTGGGCCCTGACTTCATCTCCTGCAATCAAAGCCTCCTTTGCCCCTCGAATGCCCTTCATTGGTAGGACCCCTCGTCCAGGAGGCAGACAGAGCGAGGATCTGTCATCAATTAAGAGGTAATTTGAGGGGCGCCTGGGTGGCTCAGTCAGTTGAACGTCCGACTCCTGGTGTCAGCTCAAGTCATGATCTCAAGATCGTGGGATGGAGCCCCATATCGGGCTCCTCGCTCAGCAGGGAGTCTAACTGAGATTCTCTCCCTCGGCCCTTCCTCTTTCCTCTCCCCCACTCTGAAATAAATCTTAAAAAAAAAAAAAAAAAAAAGACAATTTGACAGCTAGAAGAGTAAAGGAATCCAATCAAACCCAAATTGTCCTTTGCTGTTTCTATGTAGTGAAATTTCTGAAATTACTTAAACGTATGGGGAAAGGGATGTTGTTTTAACCATCCGACCTTAACTTTCCAACTTCATTACATGGTTAAAATTATACTTTCTCGTACTAACACTTCTTCCTGAATGCTCCAAACCCAAGGTTCCCTGCGCAGAGATGCCCCGGGGCCCTGCAGCAAAGCCACGGGGCGCTGCGGAGCATTTCCAGATTTCAAGGGAAACACCCCAGCACTGTTGGACACCATACAAACTACCAGCTTGTAGTTGGGCCACGGAATCTGAGGCAACTGCACGACGTTCCTTTCAATCCCATCATGTCTTCCCAAAGCTAGGTTTTGGCTGCTGCTATGACAAAAAGCCAGTACTGTGCAAAAAAAAAAAAAAAAAAAAAATCAATGTGTCACAGGAAATAAGGGTGACAGTGTTCAAGAAGATTCCAAGGTTTGACGGGGACGTACAGTGCCCAACATGCCCACACAGACTAATAGTAAGTGTGGTTATTTAAGAATGAACCAAAAATGGGGCACCTGGGTGGCTCAGTCATTAGGCGTCTGCCTTCAGCTCGGGTCATGATCCCAGGGTCCTGGGATCGAGCCCCATACTGGGCTCCCCGCTTGTCGGGAAGCCTGCTTCTCCCTCTCCCACTCCCCCCGCTTGTATTCCTGCTGTCACTATCTCTCTCTCTCTCTCTCCGTGTCAATAAATAAATAAAATCTTTAAAAATAAAAAGAATGAACCAAAAATACGTTTTCTCTCAGCTAATGTGTATCCTTCTTTTCAAACAGCTACTAAATTGCTAGAACATAAATATTAAGTTTTTGCACCTAGCTGCTTAATAAACAGAACTGCTAGCTATTTCTTTTGGCCTATGGGCACTACGATAAAATAACAGGCAAGCAGGTGCTAGGCAGAGAGTTTGGACATCTCTGTGTCAATACTTCCGGAGAACCATTTTGCATTAAAGAATCGTTTGATATTTTCATATACATTCATGGGATTATGCTGTGGAGCTATGTTTCTAGGAAGTAACACTTTCTGTATTTTTGGCATATTCTTCTATGATGATTTTTGGTTTAGAAATTATAGCCGCTCTCTATAAAGGTGTACAAAAACAAGCTGTTTTACAAGGTAAGAAGACTCCTTTCTCTTTTGTCACTCGTCTTCACTCAGTGAGGTGACCTAAGATGAATGAATGAGAACTGGTCTGAAAAGAGGAGAGACTGGAGGAAGCAGGGGAGAGCTTGGTTATCTTCCCAAGAGATGAACACTTATAATTACAACATAATAGAAGTTACTCAAGAAAGAATTCCTCATCCAGAGAAAACACCTCCATGGACTCGCTCCTGGATTAGCAAAGTAGACTAGATGTCCCTACGAGTTTGCTGAGCGAGGCTTTGTCCCAAGAGGAGTGGCTTCACTTCTACGTCGTCGTTCTTGTCAAAGTCCACTTGTAACTTTTCTGCTGAAGACGTGGACTTTCTTTTCATAGGCAAAATGAAAATGTCCGAGCAGGTATTTATTTTACCAGAACCGAAGAGGGAGTCCAGCTGGCTGGCAGAGAAGCACTCCGCCCTCACCCTGCACTGAAGGAAAGACTCCTCCTCTTTCCCCTCCCAGAGGACCCAAGGACCACAGAAGAGGAGGCAAACCCTGCCGAGGGCCAGCAGCTTTACTCTGATCAACTGCACCACTTAACATTCTCCTTCCTTCTCTCCGTCTGGAGTGTACCGTAGTAACTCAGAGACCCGGTGCGGGGCAGATTTACAAATCTAAACAGTATCTGCCTCCCTTCAAGTAAATAAATTTGCTGGGAGGAGATGAGCCAAGAAGTCACTGTTTTGACCCTATTAAAACACCATATTAACAAACAGAATGAGCCGCCACTGCCTATTTCAATTCTGGTGATTCTGTTTTTATGGATCTAAATGGGGAAAAAGGGGGAGAGAGGACGTGGAAGGGAGAGGAGGAGATGGAGAGAGGAGACAAGACATGGCTTTTCCTAGCATCCTTTCACGTTCTGCTAGCTCCCCTCCGTGTCCTCTGGCCCAAGTCAGGATCATTCCACATATTAACTGCTTTCAGTGGGTGAGCCTCTATTCACATACTACTGAAATTCTAAGAACATGCCTTTTCTCAAAATACTTTAGTTCCTCAAATTGTTTGACGTCGGAGAGACCGAGGTCATTGAGGAAAAGGATCCCTCCAACTTTCCTGTCACTCTTATGCCCGAAATAATGTCAAAAAAAGAAATCATCCCGTATGTGAGACTCAACAACAGTTACTACAGACTCAGCGAGAACTGGTACATCTTGGGGCCTTAAGAATCTGAAAGTGATGTTCAAAATTCTATTTCCGAATTTGTCTTCTCGCTAAAGCTTTGTTTTATGAAACCTAGAACGGGCCTCCGCAAGCTAGAGCGAACATCTAGTTCAAGGCAAGTTACTGGCTCCGAAAGCAAAGCAGGTTCGCCGGCAGCGGGCATTTGCCTGGACGTAGAGGCATGCAGTGAGAACAGGGAGGCTTACTAATCCTGTCCGGCTGGGCTTGCTGCTCACAGAGGAGGCCACTGAGCTCATGGAGCTGAGAGACGAGGCGGAAGGGCTGCGCTTCAGGCTGGCGGGCGTGGTTGCCATCACTCGCCTCACGGCAGCGGCCTTGGCTTTGGCTGGCGTGGTGGAAGGGAAGCCAATCTTGGTCACTTTGTGGACGGGCGCGAACAAGCCATATTTGGGTTGGCACTGAAAATACCTTCAGAGAATAACAATAAGAGCAGTGACAAAAACCTTAATTACAAGAAATAACAACTATAAACAACAGCATTGCTTTTTGGGTCATCACTCGTGACTGGTCTGCTGTGAACTCCACCAGGAAGCCAGGGCGGTTTACCAGCATACGGCATTCACATGTACGTAGGCGGATAACCTCGACAATGTTTTAGAAAACACACCAACGAACAACAATATGATACACAGAGACAGAATTAGCCACCTATTACTGAAGTGCTCCTCACATGCAAAGGGACTAAATATTTCTACTATCTGACAAAATTACAGCAGAGGGGCTCAGACAGTGACGTGTCAGTGTGGGTTCATCAGTTGTAACAAATGCACCACTGGCGTGCAGGAGGCTGATAATGGGGGAGAGTGGGGGCAGGGGGCACACGGGAGCTCTCTGAATCTTCCTCTCAATTTTGCTATGAAACTAAAGTTGCTCTTAAAAAAAAAAAGATGTCTTAAAAATAAATTGAACACGAGAGCCTGGGCGGCTCAGTCGTTAAGCATCTGCCTTCGGCTCAGGTCATGGTCCCAGGGATCCTGGGATCGAGGCCCATATCAGACTCCCTGCTCAGCGGGAAGCCTGCTTCTCCCACTACCCCTGCTTGTGTTCCTGCTCTCGCTGTCTCTCTGTCAAATAGATAAATAAAATCTTTTAAAAAAATAAAATAAATTGAACGCTTATTCAGAATCTACTCAGATGCATTACACATATTAGTAAAAGAGTCAAAAGAACAGCTCCAATTCTAGGTGGGGGAAAAAAATTCAGATGAGTCTTAGAAAATAGAAATGCAGCTCTTGGAGCACACTGGGGTGACTCGGTCGGCTAAGTGCTTACTCCTGGTTTCCACTCAGGTCCTGATTTCAGAGTCGTGGGATCGAGCCCTGCCTCGGGCTCTGTGCTCATCGAGGAGTCTGCTTAAGACTCCCTCTCCCTCTGCCCCTCTCTCTCTCTCTTAAATACATCTTTTAAAAAATGCAGCTCTTGGGGGCACCTGGGTGGCTCAGTCATTAAGCGTCTGCCTTGGGCACAGGTCATGATCCCAGAGTCCTGGGATCAAGTCCCACATTGGGCTTCTTGCTCAGCAGGGGGCCTGCCTTTCCCTCTCCCACTCCCCCTGCTTGTGTTCCCTCTCTCGCTGTCTCTCGCTCTGTCAAATAAATAAATAAAATCTTAAAGATAAATAAATAAATTTTAAAAGCACAGCTCTTGGCGAAATCTGCTTGAGCACCTTCACACACAGGAGGGAGACA
Source organism: Nasua narica (assembly GCA_028533885.1). Taxonomy (NCBI): domain Eukaryota; kingdom Metazoa; phylum Chordata; class Mammalia; order Carnivora; family Procyonidae; genus Nasua; species Nasua narica. Next base: position 8,739 of record JAPYYJ010004696.1, read on the forward strand.
AGATTCCAACTCCAGACAAACCTGGTTCCAGCAACTGCCCCGTCGTTCTTCCCAAGAGGCTCATCCAACTCCACACCACACCATTCCCCCTTGGCAAAGTCTGTCTCCCCAAGGAACCGGACTACACCGGCCTTGGTGCCACCAACCTGGAAAAAGACAATGTAAAAATAAAGAGATGGACATAATTCCACAGCTTAATCCTTCGCAGTTACAACGGATAATTAAGTACAGAACTCCACATTTCCCCCAACAGCTTCTTCTCTTTACCTTCTCCTCAGCCTTTAACGAGCTTCCTCCCGAGACTGGCGAAGTTTACCAGGGTGACACGTTACCCGTGTGATCTGATATGTCCCAGTAATGAGACAGCCTATGTACTCTGGAGTCATTGGGCTGTCCACTCAATTAATTAGTTCCTTCCTTAGAAAATACTTTATTACTCCGGAGGGATTCTCCTGCTTCCAAGTAAGTATTTGCTACCAAAATAAAGCCTGTACATCCGCTGAAGGAAAACAAAACTCATCCATACTCCCCACACTGGACCGGCTGCTCTGTTTCCTCACCCTTCCTTTACGTCTTCATCCACGGAAACGACAACACACACATAGTAAGGACAGATGTTCGCGCATCCACACACGTTCGCTTCTGGCCTGAGTGCACGCTGCATGAAAATGTAAGTTCTTTGAAATAATTTGGCTCTATCGATATTTTCCGTGGTGAGGCTGCTTCCTCACGACTGCTGAGATTGCTATTCTTCCCATTTTATCTCCCATAAACCCTTCCAAGCTGTCTTTTTTAATGTGTAACTCTGTCCCAGCCATTGTTTGATGTATTATGCAAACATTATTTCCAAAAACTACCCGCCAGCATCTATGAATTATTCCTTCCTTTGCCATTACTTTTCTATCCCAAATACTCATCCTGCCACAGTCTCTCACGGGCGCACAAGAACACGCTGACGTGTGTGAGTCCTTCTACGGGTGTGCAAGCTCAGTGTCTGGGCTACCCCCGCGGCATTACAATCTCTGCCACTCCGCCCTCCGTCCCACCTGCAAGTGCTGGGGTCCCTTCCGGCTCTGCAGACGACGCGTTTTCTCCCTTCTTTCTAAGCTTCCTTTTTCTTAAGTGCTTCTTTAGAAATTGCCCTCCCCCATGACCAAGGGCAGTCACTGCAGGGACGTAAGAACATTATAAGCAAAAAGTAAACGTTTTGCCTGTATTCTCAACACTTCCGGCTCACTCTCCCCGCCACGCTTCGGAGGCCGGCTAGGATTCCGCAGCACAGGGGTACCACGATAGGCACTTCCCTCACTTTTCGTTTGGGATGTTCACCTGTTTCCTTGCTGATTAAAAAACAAAACAAAAAACTCCCTTTGCACATGATGAACTTAAATTAATTCTTGAATAGGGCGCCTGGGTGGCTCAAT
>JAPYYJ010004697.1:0-10161 GCA_028533885.1 Nasua narica
GTATAGCTGCTCATAATATGTTCTTATAATTGTTTGTATCTCTTTGGTGTTGGTTGTGATTTCTCCTTTTTCATTCATGATTTAATTAATTTGGGTCCTTTCTCTTTCCTTTTTGATAAGTCCAGCCAAGGGTTTATCAGTTTTATTAATTCTTTAGAAGAACCAGCTCCTAGTTTCGTTTATTTGTTCTAGTCTTCTTTTGGTTTCTATTTCATTGATTTCTGCTCTGATCTTTATTATTTCTCTTCTGCTGGGTTTAGGTTTTCTCTGTTGTTCTTTCTCCAGCTCCTTTAGGTATAGGATTAGGTTATGTATGTGAGATCTTTCTTGTTTCTTGAGAAAGGCTTGTATTGCTATATGTTTTCCTCTCAGGACTGCCTTTGCTGTGTCCCAGAGATTCTGAACAGTGTGTTTTCATTTTCATTTGTTTTCATGAATTTCTTTAATTCTTCTTTAATTTCCTGGTTAACCCATTCATTCTTTTTTAGGATGCTCTTTAGCCTCCATGTATTTGAGTTCTTTCCAACTTTTCCCTTGTGATTGAGTTCTGGTTTCATGGCATTGTGGTCTGAAAATATGCAGGGTATGATCCCAATCTTTTGGTACCTGTTGAGACCTGATTCGTATCCCAGGATGTGATCTATTCTGGAGAATGTTCCATGTGCACTAGAGAAGGTGTATTCTGTTGCTTTGGGATGGAATGTTCTGAATATGTCTGTGATGTCCATCTGGTCCAGCGTGTCATTTAGAGCCTTTATTTCTTTGTTGATCTTTTGCCTAGATGATCTGTCCATCTCGGTAAGTGTACCCCTAGCCTTTTCTAAGATAAATAAATCTTTTTTTTAAATTATTTATTTATTTATTTGAGATAGAGACAGTGAGAGAGAGCATGAGGCGGGAGAATGTCAGAGGAAGAAGCAGACTCCCCATGGAGCTGGGAGCCTGATGTGGGAATCGATCCCAGGACTCCAGGATCATGACCTGAGCTGCAGGCAGTCGCTTAACCTACTGAGCCACCCAGGCACCCTAAGATAAATAAATCTTAAAAAATGCTTAATTAATCTGGAATTATGCAGGAAAGATGGAACAAGAGAACAAAAACAAATGGGACAAATAATAACAAAGGGCAATATGGTTGGCTTAAACCTAACTATATTAATATAATATAAAAATGTAAATTGACTAAGCATTTCAAGTAAAAAGTCAGATTGTAAGTTTGGGTAAAAAAGCAAGGCTTATCTGTGTGCTTATTACAAGAGAAAGACTTTAGTGTATAAAATGAAAACAATACAAAATATCTCATGCAAATATTGTTCATAAGAATATTTCTAGGTAAATATCAGATAAAATAGATTCCAAGACAAAGAGTATTACCAGGAAAAGAAGACTGACATTTCACAATGATAATAGGGTCAATTTATCAAGAAAAGGTAATGATCCTTAATGTTTATCCACCAATAACAGAGCTTCAATGTACATAAAAAATTTTTGACCTAACTGTTGAAACAAAAACACAAGTAAATTTAAAATTTAAACATTCTTTCACAGTAATTAGAATGAGAAGACAAAGTTCAATAAGAATATAAAAGTTCTGACAACATTATCAACCATTGACCTAAGTGACAGTACTACATACAACTTTAAAGCACTATACTCAACTTGTTCAAAAGATAATCTGTTTTATTAATATACATGGAAAACTAAATATAGACTTTAAGAAAGACTCTATAACAAGTCTAAATACATTTCAAAGGAGTTAAGTCACAAAGAATGTATTCTATGACTATAACTGAATTAAATTAGAAATCAGTACAAAAGGTATCTAGTGTATCTCAAATATATAAGAATAAAATCAAACAATCCTAAATAAGCTATAGATCCAATAATAAACAAGGTAAATTTAAAAAGAATCCAAATGGAATGATAATAAAAACACAACATAGCAAAAATTATGGGATATCTATAGATCTATCCATCTAAAACAGTGTTTAGAAAAAAAGTCTATTTTAAATTTAAATCTTATAAATTAAAATACATATGCAAGAAAAGAAAGATCTAAAATTCCACTTAAAATGCTAGAAAAAGAGCAAATTAAACTCAAAATAAGTTATAATAAGTTTATTACTATAAAATATGAGTGGAAACCAATAAACTGTGCAAATAATACACCAAAATCATAAAGCCAAATTTTGGTTTTTTGAAAGATGAATAAAATTGATCAATCTGTAGTAAGGCTGATTAAGGCAGAGCAAGAAAATTAGAAGCAGTTCACAATGACCCCTTTTTCTAGGGTAGATTATCTACCTCTTTCGTTGAGGGAAAATCTTCACTTTAAATTTATTAATTCATTTCAAGAGCTGGTCTTTTAGTTACTAAGACTGTGCTCATGATTTAAGTTGACACTAGAATTTTGAGTTACTGAAAAGTACTAGTAAAGATGTCAGGAATTTTCCCAAGTTCTCATCTAGAGTACAGGATAAGTAAATACTTAATGAGCAGGTTGAATGAGACAATGAGGAACTCAAAGTTGATTATTATACATTGTGTCTGATGAGTCCTTAGAACATAGCTTCAAGTAAGAGTATTTTTCAGGATGTAGGTTTATGTACATCAGGAATTTTCACTTTCTCACACAGAAAATGTTTTGATTAAAAAATAGCTATCTAGCATTATATGATAAGTCTTAGTTGACGACATGCTTTGTGATCAATGAAAAATAAAATTTAATATTTTAACTAATAAATATTTTCAATGTGGTATTAAATAATTTTTAATTTTAATCTAAACTTGGATTCAGATGTTTTTGTAATTTACTTGATTCTCTTAAGTAAGGTATCTGTAACAATTTATACAAAATTCTTTTATCTTCCTTTGTTTTAAAGGCTATTGAGAAAAAATTCCTTGTCTACAAATAATTTTCTTAATTTGATATTTTATTTCTTTCCATAACTACTTCCAATCACTAGAAGCTGAAATTTCTTTTATACTCCTCAGTGGTGCTCTTAGCTTTTCTCTTCTCTAAAGCTGAAAATCCTGCTTGAGTCTAAGCATTCTCCTGCCTTCATGCATTCCTAGGGAGACAAATGCATTACTTCTGGGGATTATATTATTCTAATTAAGAAAAAATGGTTGCAAAAATTTGGTTCAAAGACCAGCATGAGAAAGGAGGAATGATTTTAAATCAGAATTGAGTTAGTTATTCTGGGCTTCCTTCCCCTGACCCCCCATAGATTTATGCTGAGTCTTTAAGGCCTGTAATTAACAATTGAGTAAAAGCTCAAACATCTCCTTGGGACATTGAGAGCACAAGGCAGCCATGGTATTGGTGCCAGCAGCTTCTGCAGCAATAGAAGGCATTGCCAGCTGCTTTGGCAGCAACATAAAATAATGCCTCAAGGCAGACATCAGCACTGTCCACATTAAACATCGGCAGCCTCAGAGTTTGGCAGCTTCTCGAAGAACACCCAGGAGAAGGGATTAATAGAGTGTATTAGGGATATATTGGGTGGGAGTAGAGGCAGTTCGCATGCTAACTGGATTCCAATAGGAGTCCTCCAATGAAGACAATTGAACTGTCCCTGAAAAGTTCTAGAATTCACTGGAAGATATTTGAGACCAGGCTAAAGATACAATTTAACAGGAAGGCTTGAACTAGAGGAATATTTCTTGACAATATCATTGAACTGTTTTTACTCTCTTAATGCTTAAAGTTTTTACTCCATTGATGTTGTACATCAGAAACTATGACTTATTCCAGTCCTCTGTCCAGTGACTACAGACACTGAATCTTCTTGTTAGTCCCAAGAACATAATTATCCTGTCTTTTTACCACCAATAATAACTCTCTTTTTACCACCAGTGACCTACCTGCTTGATAATTAATGGCTTATGGTTAATAAAAATCCTTTTCCAAGAAATAAGTGTTGCCCTGAATTTTTATTCTTTTTCAATATCACCTAATGCACCCTTACTATAGGGCTAAGATTGTCAACATACACAATTCTAACAACTCATATGCTGTTTTTTTAAGTTTATTTTGCCATCATGGAGAAACTTTAAAAAAGGGCTATCTAAAATATTTAAAAAGTAAACTTCTCAGAAATTTTTACAATAATTTTATGATATGAAGCAAAATCATTCATACCAAATTAGAATCTGGGTGACCTTTCACTGAGGACCTGTATCTAATATATAATCAAAACCAGAGTATGGAGGCAAGGTTACAACAACCTAAGATGATCCTAAGCCAGTGCATCATGTTTATTCATATGTAGCTATGTTGTATTTATGGGCAGTGTTTTTCATTTAGACCAGTGTGCACATATTAGATATGTTCATTAAATAGTTTAAGGATATTTAAGACATATTTTAATGATATCGATAACTTTTTTTTTTAAGATTTTACTTATCTGACAGAGAGAGGACAAGCAGGGGGAGCAGCAGGGGGAGAGTAGAAGCAGGCTCCCCACTGAGCTCAATGAAGGGAGGGAGGGAGCAGAGAGCCCAATGCAGGGCTGGATCCCAGGAGCCTGGGATCATGACCTGAGCTGAAGGCAGATGCTTCACTGACTGAGCCACCCACGTGCCCCTCAATGATTTTCTATATCAAAATATCCAGATTGGCCATTTAACAAAGAAAAGGAGTACATGCAAATGTACTTGAAATATTTTCACTGAAGTGTGGATCGTCCAACTACTTTATGACACATGCATCTGGAACACAACTTTAACGTCTCTTTCCAACATCCTAGGTTTAGAGGAAGCTGATAAAGTGGCTTAGAATTTTAAAGGGGTTCTGATATTTCTAAGTCAAGTAGTACAAGTTATACAGAAATTAAGCAGCACATTTACTTCAAATATTAGGTCTCTCTAAGAATACAAAAGGGCAGTACAGGATTAACATGTTTCCCAAGACAACACATGAACAATACTTTAGAAGTTTATGGAAGAAAAAAAATTGTGTTCACATAAAGCTCACAGATCCGTATTTCTGGATTCTTTGTACTATCTTACAATCATACTGAAGTTCTTAAATAAGAGCCTCCTTTAATCTGAAAATGAAGGGATTCAGATGTGTGGAAAGCATATGGCTGACAGAGATGCTTTGTTCTGTGTGTATTCTGAATACTTTTCAATGAAGGCATTTTTTCATTTCCTTTTTTTTTTAATCTTATGCAAATGTGTGTTTGGAGTATTCCTTTAGTTTTATGCCTCATTTCTATGGCACTCCAAGGCAAATGTTCCATTTCTCATTGTCTTCAGTAGAATTGCTGTCCTTTTTAAGTGGTCTTTATTTGATTCCTGGTGGTTGCCATCCCCTTTATGATTGCTGGGGTGATCCAGCATAGCGCCATATTTTCGTTCCCCCTTAGGCTAACTCTACTACAGAGGTCCAGATTCTTCATACTCGTCTGATCTTAGCACTGATTCCTGAACAAAAGCTTTTATTAATATTTATGTCTTATCCAGAGAGACACCTTGTTTGGAGGAGTGGAGGATTGTAGTGAATAATCATTATCCATCTGGGTAATGATTCACATTTCTCATCTCTGAAGTTTGAGAAAAGTCTTGAAGTTTGTCCAGCATATGCAATGTTAGCCTGAGGGATTATATTGACTTTAAACATCTTATCAGCTCTTTGGTACAAGTGAGGCTCTCAAGTAAATCCTATTTAAACAGTGGATCTTTAATTATGTATGCTTTATAGTTTTGACTTTAGGATACTATTAAGAAGATCAGTTCTGTTCATAATTCAAGAATTGACAAGTATGTTGCATGCTGCATAATTTTCCTTATAGTAAATTGTGCTTTCCTCTATTAATTAGTTATGTTAATTTTACATTTTTCAGAATAAAACGATGATTTTGCCAGTCTTTGATATCCTAATCAATTAGTAACTATGCTATTGTAGATGAAAGATGCTTAATTGGCCTTAGATAGGTCATTTCACCTTCCTAGGCTTTGTTTTTCTCATCTATAAATTGAGCATTCAGTTTGAATATTATCTATTGTTTCTTCCCATCTAAAAAATCTTTTTCTTTTGGTGACAAAATAGGTAACCAGAGCAACGGTTTCGCTAATAGAAGTTGTCTTTTCTCTCATTGCTGAATACAATTTGCACACATATACTGTGTGCCTATGTGAGTGGTCTGAGCAGTGATCTAAGGTATCACCTACATAATTATGAACAAATATATAATAATGCATACATATATGAATATAAACATAACAGCTTAAAATTTTATAAATGGTCCCATAATCGTCTCCTCCACTGTGTTTTGGACATCCTATATTAATGAGCTCTTCTCCATTTAGGAATTCCAGCCATACTCTCCTCCTCACTATTATTCCATGATATTGAGCCTGCCTCAGCCTCAAGAATTTTGATCTTGAATTTTCCACTTCCTGAAATGTTCTTTTCCTAGGTATCCATATTGTTCTCTCTCCCCCTCTCTCTCTCTCTCTCTTGGTCTCAGTTCTGATCTCACCTATCCAAAAAAAAGAAAAAATTCCTATTCATTTTATATAAGACTACATTCATCTTCTTCATAAAGAGGAAAAATAGGTTAAGTAACTTGCAAAATGTATTTCTGTACATTGAGGTGAGGCATACAGCATTGAAGATTGGCTGCTGATGTGTTGTAATTGCACAACCATCGTGCCAACTAAGCATATTGTATTTTGGTGGAAGGAGCATTTATGTGAAACTTCATTACTGTGATGAGTTCAACTCTACAAATTCATTGTTATTTAATTTCTCCATCTGCTAAACTATGAAGTGTTAGAAATATATAAGGGGCAGCTGCATGGGGAGCTAGAATAAAACACCAGGGGAAGCTTGGGATGGCGGAAGTCTCTAAGAGGCTTTAGAGACCAGAAGTTTGTAGCTGTCAGATAAAGAAAACTAGACCTGCCATGAAGAGCTCACCTTAAACTCCCTAAGCTGGATGAAGGTTAGTAGACCTTGAGCCTGGGCTCTTGTCTGTAGGAAGTCATTTCGAGTGTTAATTTAAAATCCTAATAGAAAGCCAGTGCAAAATGCTATAATGTTAACATCAAAGGAAAAAAATTATTAAGGAAAAGAAGTTGATCTTTTTAACCAATGCATTTTTCAATAAACTTTATTGTAAAAGTTGAAGACAATGTGTCTATGTGGAAATGAATCACATCTTAACTGTGGCACCTCACACATCATGATGATGTATCCAGGTTGCAGGCTTTCTGAAAGCACATCAGTTGAAATCATGACATAAAAGCAATTTCTCCCAAAAGTCACAGTAAGATTGCCTCTGTTTTTAAAACAGTAACTTGTAAAGTTTAATAAGTCTCCTTCTTCCTATATTTCCTTTTGAAGAAATCTGAGAAGTTTGGTAAGATATAAAAAGGATTACATATTAAATGCAAATATAGGACAAATATTCTTAATTTAAAACCATGGATGAGATTTAAAAGGATCTTTTGAGACATGTGAAAAAAATATCCAAGTCACAAATCACATTTATCAAAATTTTTACATGTATTCCAAAGATGGGGGAAAAATGAATCATGAATCTAATCAGGAAATGTACTTTTTTACATGTTCATATGTTTACATATATTTATGTCTATATGTGTAGTCAATCCAAATCAACGGGTTATTTATTAAATATGCATACAGAGAAACAAACTATATTTCTCTGACTAATGTCTTTGACATGTGAGGAAAAAATGTGACAGGTGAAAGAGACTTGAGTCCATCCTTAATCTCTCTTCTAATTTAGTCAGTCCCTTTACTTACGTGTGCATGCACATGTACACATATATATCCAAAGCTGGACAACTTCTCTTCACCACCCTTTCCAATACAAAGCCTGATCTGACCTGAGATCATCTCTCTAGGAGATCATTAACAGTAGCATCCTACATAACATCCCTGAGACTAATGATAGCTCGTGGAGAAGACACTCTTCACAGAGAGATTGTTCACATCAGGTCACATGGTGCTTCTCAAATGCTCTGATAACTTCTCATTTCACTCATAATAATACTCATGAGCTTAGACTTTATCAGTGGTCTTATGATCAGCCCCCCTACTTTGTTTTAGGCCTCATATCTCAATATTCTCCTCTTTCAGATACTCCAGCCATATGGCTTCCTCATTATTATTCCATCACACTGAGCCTGCTTCAGCCGGAGGAAGTTTGAACTTGAATTTCCCACTTCCTAAAATGTTCTTTCCCCAGATAACTACATTCAGTTTTTCCCTCTTTTCTTTCAGATCTCCTCTAATCTCACCTTATCTGAAAAACAATTCTTACTCATCTGTATAAAACATAGCCATTTCATGGAGAACCTATCATCACACCCAGTCTTATTTCCCTTTGTAACACCTATCTCCACCTATCATATTATATACTTGTTATTTATCTGTTTAACAATGGCAAGTGCTGTATCAGTTGATATCTACTGATGACAGATTGGATATTCAGCCGCATCAGTAGTGAAATAAGCTTTGGTTAGAAGGAACCCAATCTGTTAAATCACTGCCTGGATTTTGTCTCTTCTACAATTGATTCACTTTTAAAAGACTCATCACATAAGCAATGGGGAGGATGAGAATTAATGATCCTTTCTTTAAAGATGTTCTAGTCCGCCTTGCCAGTTAACTGCTTCTTGTTTAGTGAATGATCTCTTTGTAGGCATTAACAGGAGACACAAAAATACAAGTCTTTCACCTACTTCTGAAGGTCCATTCATATTCCTGTTTTCTAATTTCCTTTAATCAGATCTCCTAAGGCCCATGACCACCCATTCAAGTCATTTGTCTCTGCCAAGGCATTTATATATATATACATAACTAATCCTCCCTCTACATAAAATAAAATAACAAATATACCACTCATAACTCATAATATGCCTGAGTAGAGTTGTAGAGCAATCCATTTTCAGACCCATCAGTGAGCTGGTATGTTCCAGTCTACCACAGTCTATTAAGAGAAGGATCTTTTTAAAACAGTTATGCAGAACTTCTAGCTTTCTTCCTAATAAGTTGACGCTTGATTGAACTGAACTCGTCACTTCTCTTTATTCGTGACTTCTAAAAGAAATTAACAAAGCAGTTAACAGTTAAAAAGAAATTAACAAAGTTATCAAAAACAGTTAACTAAGCAAGGCACATACCACAGTTTTTAAGTATGTAATCTAAGGATATTCTTCCTGAGGGTCTGCTTGCGAGGGTTACTGCTATTAATAACACCTTAGATTGTATTCCTCTGAATGCACACCTTGAGACAAGTTCTTGCATGAAATTAATTCATTCTGTTAGTCCTGAGTGTAGCAGTTGGGTAGCATCGACAGTGAGATGAGGAAGGAGGAAAAAACCCATACATGGGAGAGCTATACAGGTCATCACCCTGAGAGACTGTTCCAGCTGGGGCCTTTGGAGAAGCATACAGAATGCCTCCCAATGATATTTACCTTTCCATCAGCTCTTAACTTCTATTGAGAATCACCCCTGAATGATAACTTCTCCAAGTTTCAGTGTCACTCCTACTGTTATATATGTCCACAACATAGTAAAAGTCCTAGCGCTGAAACTGAAATAGTCATGCACATACAAATGAGGTCCTTTTGGCTTAAAGTGAATCTTAGCCTGGGAAGTCTGCATGATACACCATTTACCCAAGCCTTGAATAGAATCAGAGATAAGGTCAGGTTGGTGTGCTTGAAGCAATCATTTTTGCTGTTATCTTGGGTCTCATAAATCAGCTACTTACAAATTTGGTCCAAATTGTTGGCACTTACTGAATTCAAACCTATAAATGTAGCTTTCAGAATTTACTTTCACCTCTTAATTAATAAAAAATTCTTTAGACAACACATTCTTTCTCCAAACATTTTGCAAATCAGTGATTTTACAAGCCATCTATGAAAAACCCACAGCGAATATCATTCTCAATGGGGAAAAGCTGAGAGCTTTTCCCCTGAGATCAGGAACACGGCAGGGATGCCCACTATCTCCACTGCTGTTCAACATAGTCCTAGAAATCCTAGCTTCAGCAATCAGGCAACAAAAAGAAATAAAAGGCATCCAAATTGGCAAAGAAGAAGTCAAACTCTCACTCTTTGCAGATTATATGATACTTTATGTGGAAAACCCAAAAGACTCCACTCCTAGACTGC
>JAPYYJ010004698.1:0-10157 GCA_028533885.1 Nasua narica
AGTTTGACAGATGTTAAATGGCTAAGGAAAGACAAATATTGTCATGAAGACACCTTTGAGAAGGACATGAAATTTGCTTGTGGAAGGGCGGAAGGGCTTCAGCTTGTGAGCTATGGTGAAGTGGTAAAAAGAGCTTTGTCTGAACTCAGAATGTTGTGATTGAGGATAGGAGGCTGGTGGGCGTTAGGTGTGTGCATGTGGGGTGGGGGGTATATCCTAGGACGCTCACTCTCAGCTTGATGCAATGTTCTGTGTTTGGATTGCACAAAGGCAGAGGTGAATCTGGTTATCCTCTAATTGTTTCCTAATGTATCACTGGTGTTGGAGCATATTTGTACATTCCAACCAAGTGATATAGCAGAAGGGACTGTATCCTTGTGTCCTTAACAGTCTTCCACTCTCCTGAATCTTCCACTTCAATATTTGAGGATTCCAAGGACTCAGGACTTCACAGAATCTCTCTTCTTCTTTTTTTTTAATATTTTATTTATTTTTTATTAGACAGAGAGAGAAAGAGAGAGAGAGCGCACAAGCAGGCAGAGCGGCAGGCAGAGACAGAGGGAGAAGCAGGCTCCCTGCTGAGCAAGGAGCCCAATGTGGGACTTGATCCCAGGACCCCGGGATCATGACCTGAGCCAAAGGCAGCCACTCAACCAACTGAGCCACCCACGCGTCCCACAAAATCTCTTTTCTGCATGCACATGTGCCTGGGTCTTTCCATGGCACTTCCCAGTCACACCCTGTATCCCCAGTATCTATCTTTCCCTGTCAGTCTCTTCTAAGAGTCATCTTTGTATATTGCTCTCAATTCCTGACCTTTATACCTATGACTGTAAAAATCTATCTTACTACTATATTGAAACTACTTTTGCTAATGACTTCCATATTGCCTAATTGAATGAGCATTGCAGTAGATAGATTACTAATAGGGAACAGATGGCACACCCAAATTAGAATAATGTAAAAAACTTTTTAATTGAAGTATAATTGACATATTATATTAGTTTCAGATGTGCAGCCTAATGATTCAACATTTGTATATATTGGGAAATGATCACCAAAATAAATCCAGTTACCATCCATCACTATACATAGTTACAATTTTTTTTTTCTTGTGATGACTTTCAAGAGTTACTCTCTCTTGGGAACTTTCAAATATGTAGTACAGTATTATTAACTAGCGTCACCATGCTGTTCATCACATCTCTAGGTCTTAATTATTTTATAACTGAAATTTGTAGCATTTGACTACTTTCCTGTGTATTTTGCCATCCCACTCCTGCATCTGGCAACCACCATCTCTGCCTGTTTTCTGTATCAGTGAGCTTTCTATTTTTTTAATGCTACACATAAGTGAGATTATACAGTATTTGTCTTTCTCTGTCTGACCTAATTTCACTCAGCATAATGACCTCAAAGTCCATCATGTTATAAATTGCAAGATTTCAGTTTTTATGGCTGAACTACTATTCACTGTGTGTGTGTGTATGCTCGTGCATGTGTGTATGTTTGTATGTGTGTGTATATTGCATTTTTTTATCCATTCATATCCATTGATGGACTTTTAAGTTGTTTCCATATCTTTGGTATTGCAAATAATGCTGAAATGAATATGGAAGTGCATATGTGTTTTTGAATTAGTATTTTCATTTTCTTTGGCTAAATACCAAGAAATGTAATTGATAAATTATATAGAATTATATAGTAGTTCTACTTTTAATTTTTTGAGAAATTTCTTTTTTTTTTTTTAATTTTTTTTTTATTTATTAGAGAGCGAGAGACTGAGAATGAGAGGGGAGAAAGTCAGAGGGAGAAGCAGACTTCCCGCAGAGCCAGGAGTCCGATATGGGACTTGATCCCGGGACTCCGGGATCATGACCTGAGCCGAAGGCAGTTGCTCAACCAACTGAGCCACCCAGGCGCCCTTAATTTTTTGAGAAATTTCTGTACTGTTTTTGATCGTGGCTGTACCAATTTACATTCCCACCAACAGTGTACAAGTGTTCCCTTTTCTCCACATTCTTACCAGCACTAGTCATCTCTCATATTAGAACAATTGGATTGGAATAATTCAAATTAGTTGAATTAGAATAATTCAAGAAGGCTTTACTTACCAAGTGACTCATATAAGGACATCACTAGTAGGATCTTAAGTGATATTGTAGTTACCTAGGGCTAGTAATAGCACATGTCGTCACCTCTGGATGTGAAAGCATGGGTCCTTGGAATCCTCAAATAGAGAATTGGCACAGACCTTGAGAGAAGCTTTTTTGACTGATGATGTTGAATTTATCCTATCTCTTTAGGTGTGAGTTTTGCTTATTGACTTTAATGCCACTCTTTTGTGTTGATTTTGCTCAAGTATCTGGTTGTATTTAGTGTTAAATAAAATTGCTCTGGACAGGATGAGCAAGTGAAAGTTGACCATGTTTTATACAATTGTCAGCAATGGGGGAAGAGAGCCCAGATCAAGTCTGGGTACCCAGTTCCACTAACACCAAAGGCAGGGTTGAGCTGGGGTAAGGTGTCAGGTGGAATGAGTTTATGCTGTGGAGTGAGCAAGTGGAAATGTACTGGAGGACTTCAGTGGGAGGTTGATCAATGGGATGCGTCAAGTACATTGAATTATTCCTGAGATTGCCAATGCTTTTGTCTGTGATTAGGCCATCTGTGTTTGCCAAATGGCACCCTTAGAAGTTAGGCTGGTACCCTCTACAGGAACTGGGAAATGGGGTGCTATTTCTTTTGGTGTTTATACCTCAGGTGATAGTTCCCAGGTTCTTGAGAAAGACATTTCCTAGGTTGCAAAACTGGCAAGATTTTAGAAGACATATACACTGCAAAGGGGCAAAGAAAGAATTTACAAGTTTTGTGAAGCAAATGCCCAAAGAAAATGGAGACCAGAGGCTTATTGTCAGGAAGAAACCTGTGTAAAGTTTAGATCAAGCCATTTTTGTCTCTGGTTGGTTGGTTTTCTTTCTAGTATACAATCTTAGGATTGCTGTATTTGTTTCATGGAACCTGTTTTAAGAGAGATATGAGGTATGCTAATATTTTGATTTATGCTTGAGCTTATTCCCCATGCTTCATGCGGCATGGCCATTTGTAGCCATGTGGGTCACTGTTATGTTTTTATGACCCAGTCTCCAGTGTTCTGGAGAAACCACCACTGTTTCTTGACTTTAGGCCTATTTCTTGGTTCAAGAGTGTATGTGTAGCAGGAGAGAGCTGCCTGGATACTTCTACTGCGCTACTCATGCATCACTGAGTTGGTTTTCTCATGGTCCCCTGCTTCCCTTAGTCAGGCATTTATCAGTCTGAATCTACCATGCACCATTTGGGCTTTCATTTTTCCACAATTCCATCACAATTGCTTTTCATCTTTGGAGTTTCCCCATTGTGTGTGTGTGTGTGTGTTTCATCAGTTTTCTTTGTTCTTTCTTTCTTTGTTTTGTGTTATTAGTTGATGCTACTAATTGATATATTATTATATATATTCTTAATGATTGGTAGGTTTTGGAGTGGGAGTAGGAAGCTATAGTAAGTGTTGAGTTTGTTGTATTGATTTAGAGATTTTTGGAACTTATTCACTCTGGAATTTTTGAGATTTTCTTCATGGCCCAATACTTTATCAATTTTTGAAAATATTGCATGAACAAAAATGTGATGTGTATTATGTTTTTACTGGGAATTAGTTTATTCAGAACCCATTCAAACTCACCTTTGCATAACTTTCCACTATCACAGAGCCTGGGAATCTAAAAGACTTGAAAAGACTTGACTTTTAAGTCTTTCTTGCAACTAGAGATGAATATCAGACTCATTGCTGACCAGTCAGATGTGAGTAAAAGTCTATTGAGACTTCCTTTTAAATTTCTTCCTTCTTCTCTGGAATATGGAGTTGAATTTGGAGTATAGTGCCTGGTCACTTGATGGCACAGTAGAGCTCTCTTAATATCTCTGAACTGCCCGATTCCTTGTGTGTGTGTGTATGTGTGTGTGTGTGTGTGTGTGTGTGTGAATGTGTGTGCACATGTATGTCATGAGATACATAAACTCCCAATTTGGCTAACCACTATACTCTGTTGTCCTTTATATATAGCTAAACACAACCCTCATTGACAGCTTTTTTACTAACAGTAAGGAAGCATGTTTTCCCTTTTTGATGTTTTGTGCCATTGTGCTAGCCAGTCCATGGTCATGACTCCTGGTTTCTGTTTACTTTTTACTCACTCTCTAGAATATGGACTGTCTTAATCTGAGCAGTTAATGTGAAAAAGAACAATAACAAAAAAGGTCTAGTGAGAAATTGTTAACCTTTAGTGAATTGACAGAGCACACTGAGGAAGAGGGTATAAAAATCTATAGCCTGGGCATCCAAAATACATGTCTTAATTTAAATTAAAAAACATTTTTTCCCCTTTTCCTATTTAGAGCTAATGCAGGCTTTCGTAAAGAAGTCACTATGCACTTAAGAAGTCAGGAATTATGCTCCATCTACTTGAGGGTGGTGTAGCTACATACATTATTTGGAAATTTTTTGCATGAGAGGTTTGTTTATTCTCCTCTGTGTACTTATTTATTAGATCACTTATCTACTCATGGATACCTACTTTGTACTTTAATTGTAATCTATTATGAGAACTTTTGACATGTAAAGAGCTTTGAATCATCACTCCTGTCCTTAAAATAAAAAAAAAAAGCCTGAAAAAAAAAAAGATATTCAATGACTTTTCATAGGCCCATCAAAAAAGTGATATTACAAGGTAACTGCCACCCCCTAATTTGGAGACAGGTGAATACAGAGCATCTGTCTAGTTGGAGCAGAAGGTGCTGAAGGCATAAACTGGTAGGTACTTCAAAGATAATTTTGACAAATCCTATGAGTATGAGTGTGGGCTAGCATGAGAATAAGAAATGTTTGGGGATTGTAGTCTTAGGCAGGTCCTACACTTTAAATCCAGCAATCCCAGTAGATTCTCACAGTAAAGATCCAGAAAGGGTCCCCTGGCTCTGGCAGGGGCAGGGGAAAACTTAACATTGTGAAATAATCCCAGAGCATTCTCCATGACAAAGTTCTCATCTCCAGGAGAAGAGATGTTATTGGAGTCATATCCCACCTAGAGGAAGAGGATTCCTCTAACTCTAGGAAGTCAGTTAGCCTTGTGACCTCAGTTAGCTGATGGGTCCAAGAAAAATGTTTGGTTTTCCAGCTTCTTCTTGATGTAAAGATGGGAATGACTCTTCTGAACTTTATAAGTTGGAGCTGAAAGGAAGTCTCATGTAATTTTTACTAATTTGTTAGCTTTCCAGTCTCTCTATACCCATTTAAAGATGTTTGTCTATCATTTCTACTTGTACTCACCAGGAGTCTTTGTCTGAATTATCCTATTAGCCTTTAGTGGAAGTGGGAATCTAATCTCTTGGGTGGCCAGAATAGAAGAAATTCTAGTATCTTTCTCTTGGGACTTATTTTTTTCTCCCTGAAATGTCAAAGGATCCAAACACTGTGTGGAAAGAATAACAGGCAATTTGACCCATTCAATAGTGCAGTATTGTTTATCAGCAGTCAGCGCTTCTGTTCTTCCTATATGGGATGGTTGTGGGGTAGTCGAGTGCAAGGGTCAACAAAGAATTCTTGAGACTCTGGTGCAAATTAGTAAGTTTATTTGAGAAGCACAGGGACAAGACTTGTGGGCAGAAAGAGCTGCCCTTTTTGCTGAATGAAGCTGGTGGTTTTATGTTTTGTGCTCAAGAGGAAGGGCACATGCAGGGTATATTAGATCGCAAATGTTTCTTCGTATTTCTACTTGTAAAACTACTTCCCTGAGATTTCTCTGCTGCTTATCATTCAGTTCAATATTAACTATAGGTGAATATATTTGCAATCATGAGACCCTTTAAGAATGTAGCAACTAGTGCATATTTAATCCCTATCAAGACTATGCAGGCTCTAGATCAGCCTTCTGGTCTAAAGATGAACATTTTTCTACTTCTATCCCTTATCAAGATTATGGTGTCTAAATGGAATTTCTGTTGTGCCTATTAGATCAGGGCCCCTAAATGTTGGGTAATGTTTGGGAGAAAGCCAGTGGCAAGGTGGTTAAAGATTTCAGCTGAGACAGAACAAAGGAGATAGAAGTTTATTGACTACACTGTAAGGGAGCAGTGGACAGGACAGCAGAGGAGGGCTGTCTGCAAGGAGGTGGTGGATGGGGGCCTTTTTTAAAGGGGTTAGATGAGGAGGTATGGGATGTGTGGAATTCTCCCCTTTTTGGTAACTGTGCTTGATTGTAAATATTGTAAACATTGTTTAGTTTGGGTCTATGGATATTTTGAGGTGAGTGGCCTGATGGGCCTGTCAGGTGGTCGCTGTGGGCCCTTTCTATATTCCTTTGCTCAACCCTGTTTACCTAAAAGCAGCCTCTATAAAGATCACTGTTAAAAACAGGTGAAAAGCACATGGTCCAATCTGCCTTGCCTATAGGTATAACAAAGGCCTGGTATCCAACTCACTCTGTTAAAAGAAAGATAATTTCTTGAATTTTAATGGCCTAAGTTTCTTAGTCGTGAGCTCTGTGATTTTGTGATTTGTAAGGAATATATATTTTGGTCACTCAGTTGACCAAAGGGGTTTTTCCTCTGTATTCTTCTATTGTTCCCAGCTCAAGGGTCCTAAAACTCTTGGAATTTCCTGTGATAAGGGAGCTAAAGGTTGCTTTTGTTATGTTAAGGAGGTAACTTTTGGAATGTCCTTCTGTACTCAATAGATGGGGGCCCACCTCTGGGGAAGGGGTGGTGGTGGGGTGGGATGGAGTGGGTCAGGGGATGGGGACTGGAGGCTGAGTCACAAATGGCCAGTGACTTAGTTATGACCATGTAATGGAATCCCCATAAAAAAAGGTCTGGGTTCAGATCTCTTCCCAGTTGGTGAACACATGTTGATGTGGGGAGAGTGTTGTGCCTGGAAATGGCATTGAAGCTCTGTGCCCTAATTGATGTGAAATGTTGGGGTTCAGGAGTGAATGGTCAATAAAAAATTCTTGAGACGTCTTCGGTATAAAAACGGTGGTTTTATTAAAGCATGGGGACAGGACATGTGGGCAGAAAGAGCTGCATTGGGGTTGTAAAAAGTGGCTGATTATATACTTTCAAGTAAGGAGGGGATTGGGGATAGCATGTCTCTAAGGAATTTGGAAGCAAGGTTTCCAGTAACTTGAGGAGCTAGCTGTTGTTAGGAAAAGGTCATTTACTACTGTCTAGTAAAACTTTAGTCATGAGACCCTTCGGATGTCTATCGGTGAGCCATATGCTTGGAAGAAGATTGCTAACATACATCCTGGGGGTAGAGAGAAAGGAAGTTTCCAAAGAGATTTTTATATGTTAAAGAAAACTTACAGGATCCTGGAGATTTAGGCTAATGTCAAACTAAAGTTGCTTTTGCCTCTAGCAAAATATTAACATCAAGGCAGCTAAGTTCCTAGAGGAAGTTCACTGTGCCTGTCCCAAATACTTGTCAATGGGCTGAAAGTTATAAGTTTAATTTTTTTTTCTTTTGCCTTTGTTGTCGACATCACTTAATACATACATTGCCACCTTGCCCACTGCATCTTGTCCATCTGGCTATTCCTGACATATCTTTTTATAATAAACTGATGATCTAGCAAGTAAAACGTTTCTCTGAGTTCTGTGAGCTGCCCTAGCAAATTAATGGAATTTGAGAAAGAGGTCCTGGAAACCTCTGATTATAACAAGTCTGTCAGAAGTACAGGTAACAACCTGGACTTGTGACTGGTGTCTGAAATCCAAGGAAGGGTCATTGTGATGTGGTTTTGTAATATAGGTGATGTTCAGTGGGGTGGAGTCTGGAGCCAGTGACGAAGAAAGAATTCTTGAGCCATCTTTGGTGCAAAATGGTGGTTTATTAAAGCACAGGGACAGGACGTGTGGGGTAGAAAGAGCTGCTGCCTGGGGTTGTGAGGGGTGCCTGATTATATACTATGGGGTTGGGGGAGGTAAGGAAAAAGGGAGGTTTCTGAAAGAGCCTTCCTATACTAAAGAAGACTCATAGGATACTGGAGGCCCTTGTCAGGTTAAGGTTGTTCTTCCCCTCTAGTAAGGCATTAACATTAAGATAGTTGGGAGATTCCTGGAAGAATGTCACACAGGTCTCACCCAGGAGTGGGGGGGCGGCGAGGTTGCAGGGTATGGACTTGTGCTTTGTCTTCAGCCAGCCTTCTGCTCCCTCATCAGTTGGAACCTCCAGTCTGTATCTGGTTGGTCAGGAGCACAGGTCAGACAGTCTTGGCCTTGCAATTAGGAATCTGAAGCAGAGAGTAGGGTAAAGGCAGTCTTGTAGGACTGAACCCTAAACCTGTACTGTTTCCCAGTAGATAGTGTTAGAATTGGGTTCAATTCTCAGACACACTGCTGGGTGTGTGTGTGTGTGTGTGTGTGATAAGGGGGAGAGAAGGCAAGTTGAAGACCAAGCACAAGCCCATACCCTGCAACCTCCTCCCCCCAACTCCTGGGTGGTACCTGTGTGACATTCTTCCAGGAATCTCCCATCATTTTAATGTTAATACCTTACTAGGAGGGTAAACAACCTTAACTGGACAAGGGCAAGGCCTCTGTTATCCTGTGAGCTTTCTAAAGAAAACTACTACTAAAGTATATGAAAGTTCTTTTGGAAACCTCCCTTTTTCCTTACCTCCCCCAACCCCACAGTATGTAATGAGCCACCCCACCTAACCTCACCTATAGTCCAAAACCACATCATGTGGAACCCTCTCCCCTCCATCTCCATGTTGGAATTGGGTCTGGGAACCCTAGAAGAGGCTTCTAAGTTTATTGGCACATGGTAGGCTTTTCTTTCCAAAGTCTGCCATAATGCCATGTGATTAGGTCAGGGGAATTTCCCAAACTCATTCACATGTCACTTTGGAGCCAAAATTCCACCCTTGCTGGTCTATATTCTGGCATTAAAATAAATAAAAGATAATTTTACCAACTTTCTCTTCTCTCTGTCCACAAACTTGTATCATTTTTCTTATGGGGAAAGATCACTATGGAGAAATTGCTGGCCTTTATACTGCCAGCGAACAGGAACACCTCACTCGGATTTTCTTAATTCACTTGGGAAGTTCAAGTAATGTTGACTGGGATATTCTTAGTGTTTAATGAAAATTAACTCAAGAGTTGTTAAAGTTTGTAAAGTGACAAAATAATTCCTGTCAAATTCTTGACTTATATATAACTAACAGGGTTTTCTAGAGTGACTCTATAGCATTTAAAATGTACAGTATTGGGGCACCTGGGTGGCTCAGTGGGTTACAGCCTCTGACTTTGGCTCAGGTCATGATCCCAGAGTCCTGCGAGTCCCACATCGGGCTCTCTGCTCAGCGGGGAGCCTGCTTCCCCCTCTCTCTCTGCCTCTCTGCCTACTTGTGATCTCTTTCTCTCTGTCAAATAAATAAATAAAATCTTTAAAAATAAATAAACAAAATGTACTGTATTTTCCATTAGGTAGGAAAATTGCTGCCAACTTTTAAATGGAATTTTCTTTTATTAATGGAGAAGTGATATACAATTTCATTTAGTTAGATAGCACTTTTTTTTTTTTTGATCATCTTAATTTCTGTTTTTAAAAGTTAGTAGCAAGGTTGACTAGAGAGAAGTGTTAAGAGCAGGTACTCTGGAGCCTGACTGCTTATGTTCTAACCTCACTCTGCAACTTCCTTCCCAAACCTTGGCCAAGTTTCTCAACTTTCTTGCCCCATCTGCAAAATATATAAATAGCACTTGTACTTGTTTCACAAGGTTGTTTTGCAATTATATGAGTTAATATTTGTGAACTGTTTAGAACAGTGCCTGGCACATAGTATATGCTGTACAAAACAGGTGAATTAATATGAATTGATGTTCCTAGCAATTGGGAGACATGAAATCTTAACCCAGGGCTGGTGTGCTCCAAAGCCTGTTCTCTTTCTGTAATACCAGGTATAAAACCCTGCCATTTAAAGTCGGCTCACTTCCTGGACACAGTTTCACCCAAACCAAGCACCTTTCGGAAGCCTACTCTCAGCTCCTGGGTCCGGAGGGCATACACCATGGGGTTAAAGGCTGGGGGCATGACACTGTGTAGCACATTGAAGAGA
>JAPYYJ010004699.1:0-10156 GCA_028533885.1 Nasua narica
CTTTACAATTACGGCATCATTTATGAAATTATGCATGGCAGGTTATGTTATCCGTGAATTTAATTAGGATAGTAAAAGGGGCATTATAAAATAATTTGTTACTCAAAGCAGGACTTGGGTTTGGATTATTTTAGAATTCAGAACCTCTGATCTAGAGAATAGGGGTGCTGCTGGAGAATGGACACGTCTTCAGAAGTGGAAGAAGGAGAGGAACATAGACTTTCTAAATCCTACTTTCCAGACTTAAGTACCAGCCTCTCTCATCTGGTGGTAGAGGAATGAACACAGGCTTTGAAGACTCTCAGAACTGGTTTCCAACAGTTAATGGTGTGTCATTTACTAGCTACATGACTTTGTGGAAGCTACTTAGCCTTGATTCATCTATAAAATGGCACTGATTATTTCCTGCCTCCTTAAGGCTGCCATGGGAGTTTAAAGAGATAACGCCAGACGGATCTTACACAGCGAATGACTAGCCTATAATTGGCATTTAACAAAACTTAACGCACTTCTGGTCTGCCCCCTCCATGCCCAGAGCCACAGGTAACTCCCAGAGTACCTCTGTGCAAAAACAAAACAGAACAAAAAGTTGCCTTTTCATCTGAATGGGTGCCGCCTCTTATCAAGACTCAGGACCTGGTGAGAAGAGCACTTTCCCCTGCCCTGCCTGGATCAGGGCTTTAATGAAATCCTGAGCATACCCCCTCTCTTTCCAGTTAGACTCCCATACCGAAGGAATGACTTGTCATAGATGTACTAGAGTTTAAGAACATGATTACCATCAACAAAGTTCCAAAGAAATGGCTGGGTGATCCATGGCACGGTTTTGTCATTCATGTACTCAAATGAATCGGATGGCTTGGACCTTAAAGATCTCCAAGAAATTCTGTGCCAGATGTCCCTGTCGGAGGGCCTTTCAACCAAACCATTTCCCTCATTTAACAATGGCTCCATGAGTCACCACTCTCATAAACAGACTTTAACCAAGAAGATGAAGAGTGTAACTCAGACTGGCTGCTAAGCAGCAGCCCCACCCTTGAAGCCTTCCAAGTCATTGTGACCTTGCTTTCTGAAGGGCAGTGTTACAGGGAGAAGGAGGCCAGAAAGGCCCCTCTGTGAAAATCAGCTCTTCTAATTATTGACTGCATAACTTGGGGCAAGGTTTTCTCACAAGATCTCAATTCCCTCGCCTGTAATGTGGGGGACGATATTCACCACATAGGAGATAGCCTACGTAAAGTACCTAGTCTCACGCTTGGAATACTCTCCTTGTTAGTTTGTGTCTCCCTTCCTGCCCTCAATGATCTATTTATTCTACAAGGACATACGAAACGCTTGTAATATGCCGGGCACTGCTCTAGGCAGTGGGAACATAGCAGTAAACTGAAAGCCTTATCCTCACAGCGGTTAATTCTACTGAAGGAGGCAGACAATGAAAATAGTAAATACATAAAATGTATGCTGTGGCAGATACCAAGAGAAAAGAAGCACAGGAAGGGCAGAAGGAATAAGGAGGTTTCAATTTTAGGTTGTGCAGCCAGGAAGGGCTTCACTGAGAAGATGGCTTTGAGGAAGGGCCTGAAGAAAGTGAGGTCAAAAGTCAAGTGGAAATCTGAGGAGAGTGTTGTAGCTTGTACAAAGGCCCCGAGGCAGTGACATGTCTGGACTATTTGAGAAACAGAAAAGAGGCTAACATAGTTGAAGCGGAGGGAATGAGAGGGGTCAGAGGAGGTGACAATAGAGCCTTGGCGGATCTAGAGCTGGATCATGCCTGTCCTCTTCCTGCACGTGGTAGGTATGTAGTAAACATTCATTTGATTGACTAATATATAAAAGTAGCGGGGAAAATGGGGGATGCCATTTTTTGAGGTTGCAGTAATTTCTGCATTCTAGAAATGGTGACAGAATCAATCTCTATGGGAAAATAGTGACATCGGAAGGTGTTAGTCTGGGAAACCACTTTGATGTAGCAGCTGGCCACTATGTTGTTCAAAGATGCTTTTCCTCAGAGTCAATGACCTCTTTCATGTCCTTTTCCAAGTCCAGTTCCCTGAATGCTCATGTCCCATCCTCAGTGTTAGTTGCTATAGTAGTGACCTACACAGAAACTCCTTCCAAAAACTCTGCCCAAATTTTTATGCTCTATTTTACTCTAGGCTTTCTTGTTCTTTGGTTAGAAATGTAATTATATTAATAATAATACCCAATTTTAATGACTTTTCCTTTCCCTCCTGATTAAGGACACTCCCATCTCTGTTTCTGATCTCCAAGACTTGTCACGTAAGCACTCAGAAGTCAATATATCAGTTACAATCACCAGTGTGATTTTCCCACATTCTGTAACTCAATTCCAGTCCCGTCTTCTTGATGGTGAATTTAGATCATGTCACCACCTTTCCATCCCTGCTATAAACTTCTAATGGCTCCACAGCTCACTTGCAATAAAATCCAAACTTCTAACCACATTTGAAGACCTTGGGTGATCTGACCCCTGCCTATTTCTTTCCTGTGTCCACTACCTCAGCGCAGCCCTGCTTTTCTTTTTTCTAATGTGTGGTGTTCGTTTCCAGCTGAAAGACTCCGCCTGTGCCCGAAACGCCCTCTATCCAGATCTCAAAATGATTGGCTCTTCTTGAATGTTAAGGCTCATCTCATCTGAGATGAGGCCACAGAGGCCTTCCTTTTTCTTTTCTTTCTTTCTTTTTTTTTTTTTGATTAGTTATTTGAGAGAGTGGGGGGCGAAGAGGGGCAGGGAGAGAGGGAGAGAAGATCTCAAGCAGACTCCAAGCCTGACACAGGGCTTGATCCCACGACCTGAGCCGGAACCAAGAGTTGGACACTCACCCGACTGCACAGAGGCCTTTCTGGACTGCCCAAACTAAAGTACGTTCATCTCCTTGTTGCTTTCTATCACTGTTACATGTTACATGTTTTTTCATTTCTTTGTTTGCCGTCAAAATATAACCACCATAGGGGTGCAGTCTTTATCTTACTTACCACTATGTCTTTAGTACCTAGAATACTATCTGGCACATAATAATCACTAAGTGTTGTGAGCTCATGAATATGTCATCATTACCCAGAAAGCAACCTGTGTCTCATCATTATCACGAAAGTGGCCATCTACTGTGTCAACATGGACATCTGTATCAAGAGAGGTGGTGAAGTATCGTAGTTAAGACTGTGAGCTCTGGAGCCAGGCTGCCTGGCTTGGGATTTGACTCTGCAACTTATTAGCTGGGTGATCTTGGGCAGGTGACCTAATTCCTCTATGCCTCAGCTTTCTGGAATCAATGTTATCTTCCTCACAAGGCGGCTGGGAGAATTAACTAATAAAATACATGTAAAACGCCTAGAACAGAGTTTGACATACACTAAGCCGGCCGGTTTTTAGGAGCCATTATATTAGTTAGGATTCTTCTAGTTGCAATAAAAGCAAACTTAAGCCAGCTTAAGCAGCAAAGAAGAATTCATTGTCTAGGTATAGAGGTGTTTCACAGAGCCCAAAGTCATAAATGCATCTGGGTCTCAAGACGTCCCCAAAGGAGTCCACAGCAAGATCTTCCCAGCACCTGGTCTAGGAGGCGCCGGACCAGCTCTGGGACCTCAGTAGATATGGACAGAATGTCCTGGGCTGCTGCTTTCTGAGGAAGCCACAGAGGCCTGTACCCCCAAGTGTCACAGAATCACTCTGGCACTTTCCTGATGACAGTCATCAGGCTGCAGTCCTATCTCCTTCATATCCTTTTCCCATCCCAGCACCAAACATTCACGCATTTCCCCCTGACAGCCTCCAACCTTCATGCAGAAGGCGAATAGGAGCAAGCTAGGCTTCCTCACACACTCTCTTCCGCCACCCTCTGCCCCTGAGCGGCCTGTATTTTCCCATCTAGAAGGGTTTCCACCCCAATCACTTAAAACCAAAAAGACTCATGTTTTGGCTGACGGCTTTTATTGCAGAACTCTAGGTAGGAGCGAGATGGACTAAGCCAGGAAGCCTCGGGAACGGAGGCAGGTCAGGTTTATGCCCAGTTGCAGCAGTCACAGCTGGTGTCGAAGACAAGCCCGGCCTGGCAGTTCTGCTGGTACGTGATTCCATTCAGGCAGTGCCAGAAGGCGTTTCTGTTATTGGCCACCGGGTAGAGGCCGTTGGCTTTTCCGGCACAGAATCCACTGCCCCCAGAACTGCCCCCAGAGCTGCTTCCAGAGCCGCTGCTTCCGCTCCCACTTCCGGTCCCACTTCCGCTGCTGGGAGGAGCAGTTATGGGCTCCACCGGCTGAGCCGGGGCGGTGCAACCTGAAACAGCACAAAACAGACTCGTGGACCTGGAAGGGGTTCCCACCGTCGCCTAGAGGGGAGGAGACTGGTGGCCCTGCAGAGAAGGTCTGGAGGGGGGTTGCTATTAGCTCCAGATCCCTACAAGTGAGGAGATACGAGATTACTCCATACTCAGGAAAAACCATAATTTCAAGCCACTCCAGTTTTAAATTTCAAAAGTTCTCTCTTCCCTTATGATGTCAAAATCATTAAAAAAAAAAAAAAAATTACCGAGCAGCGGTATGTGCAAAATACTTTGCCTAGGATCTGGGTATTAGTGGCAAGCCAATAAGCTCTAAGAGAAAAATCTGGAAAAAATTTAGGGATGTGGTATTTCCCCCAGCATTACAGATTGGAAACACGTGAGCAGTCCTGAGGGCTTCTTGTTCAGTCTCCTGGTGGGCTGAAAGAAACTTTTAATGAGGGAGGAGTTCATAGAAAAGGAAATGCTTATATATCGAAGGTCAGCTGAATTTCTTGGGGCTGTTCCACACCTTTGAGACTTAGCTGACGTGGAAAACTCGCCCAGGTAGGCCTGGTTTCCCATAAGCACATAATTCTCCTGACCCGGAAGTTCAAGGGTAGGGGAAGAATGGAGCACCTGTGTCTCAGCTGGGCAAGAGCAGGGAGGTGAAAGGGGAAGTGACTCCCTGGTCAGTGGGGGTGGACAGATGTTAGAGCTGCCTTTTGAGCTGGAGAAGCAGCAAGTGTATACCCCTGGCACCCTTCTGTGTGCACTTACCTGCACTCTGCAGCCCAAGTGCTTTCTTCAGGGTGCTGATCAGGGGGAACTTGCCCTGGTTGCAGAACGTGCCTGTGAAGTCATCCAGGTCAATGGCCCAGACCATGGCACCCCCAAAATTGTTCTCCTTAAGCCACTGAGCCTGTTCAAGGATAAAGGGCACCAGAGGTCATTTTACTTCCGGGACTCAACGGCTGGGCCCGCAGCATGTCAGAGGGGCCGACCTTACCTTGATACTGAAGCTCTTGACATCGTCATAGCCAACCCACTCATTTCCCTGATAGGCGTAAGGCACCTCCTGAGGGGCATCCCATGCCTCAGTGGCTCCATTTTTCAGGAAGGTACAGATCTTTAAAAAGGCGAGAGATTCAAATCTTTTAAATAAGATTCTTAGGAAAGGAAAAACAAACACTTGCTTCTTCGGTTGGTTGGTTTTTTTTTTTTTTTTTGGTTATGTCTCCAGTTGGGATTTTCCTGTTTTCTAATTATGGGTTGTTATTTGAAGTAAATAACATCAAGTTGCTTTTGAAATATTCCTATCCTTATCCTTAATGCTCGACTTTGGGAGACCACATTGAGAGATATAGTTCTTTTATTTCCTTGTATGCTAATATAAATGACCTTAAATATGTAGTCTGTTAAGTTAGTCAAAAAGAGCAAAATATATATATATATGTAGTCTGTTGCTTGAAGGAATATTGCACATTATAGGTGCTCTTCCTACTGGAATTGGTAAATACCTACTGAATTTGGTAAATAAATAAATAAACATTCATTCACCTTAAACTCTTGAATCACTTAGAATGACAGCTGTATTTTAAGTAGATAAGATGCAGACAGAATGAGCATTCATTCTGTTCAGCACAGGGCATGGAATTCACAGGTTTGTACAGCCTAACTACTTACCTCATAGTAGGCCCAGAACCCAGCCTGCCTGGTGTAGGGCCCAGCAGGACCTGCGCCAGAGGTGGGGGCGCCGATGCCAGTGTTGGAGGGGTTACTCAGGATGAAGGTGTGGCCATAGGTGGGGAATCCAACGATGAGCTTCTCAGCTGGGGCCCCATTGTTCTTCCAGTAGTTCATGACGTAATCCTGCAATGGCAGCCTATTAGCTAGAGGCTCCCCGCTGACGATGGCCCAGCGCTTAGTTGTGTTAGTCCTCCGTTCTAACAGGCAAAATTGTATGATGTTAATGACAGATAGATGGTATTTTTTCAAAGCATTTTGGTGAAATTATCACTAGTGAGATGTGCTCAGCCACTAGGAAGGATAGTTATCCAAGTGAGACGTTTGCAGCATTTTCATTTGCTTTGTCCCTGAATTTCCGTATGATGTATAGCCTCATCTCGGGTGTGCAACTGCGTGTGCGCGGGGACTCACCACATTGAGGTAGGCGTTGCTGCCCGTGTCAGTCGGGTATTTGTACAGGGGGCTGTTCTCTCCGGTGTAGCCCTCCCAGGAGCCGTGGAGATCATAGGTCATGACGTGGATGTAGTCCAGGTACCTGAGTTGGGGTAAGGGATTTGAAAACGTTTATGAGAGTCATTTCCCACACCTATGTAGGCAAAAGGTACCACTTCCAAAGCCTCCTAAAGGTGGTCCTTGAAGAGCATGACAGACTGAGGACATGTCTACCTTGCAAAAGTGGTAACTACAGGAGCTTGAGGCTAGGGTCTCACTTACTGGGCCAGCTGAGGGATCTCATAGCCGGCCTGGATGTTGGAGATGCCAGCAGCTACCGCAGCAGTGATCATCAGCCTGGGCTTGTTGATCTGCTTGGCCTCCTGCTCAAAAGCTTCACGCATTTCCTGTAGAATAATCAAGTACAGTAGGCCATCTGTGCATCGGATTTCAGCTCCTTAAATGAGTAGGTTTGCATCATGCTTTTCTTTTTCAAAGTGCTTTCATAGATTTTATCTTACTTCAGTCTCTCAATATCCCTATAAAGTAGATAGGAGTGGTGGTACCAATCAATTTTATAGCTGGCTCATAAGAACAGAAGCTAGACAATGTCACCAAAGTCCCACAGCAAGTTGGTAGCCAGCTCATGCCCAGAACGCAGGTCCCAGATGGCCAGTCAGAGCTCCACTTACATCACTGTCCTCTGACTTACAGGTGCTGCGTCATAGTCTATACCCAGGTTTTGGCAGGTTACATGTTGCCTCCCTTCATCCAGCAAATGAATCACTTTATAGGACTGACATCCCATCAGATGAAACGCTGATCTGGTCAATAAGGGAAGTGCTTACAGCCAGCTGGTGGGTGCCCGTTCAGCACTAGCACCTTTATTTTGGGTGACTCTAACCCCATTTGGAGGACTGGGGTCAGGGTGTGCCAGAGTGTGTTCCAGGTCACTGGGGGTCGGAAAGCTGTCATGTGATAATGGCTAAAGGAACTAGGGTCTTCAAACTGGACGAAGAGAAATTAGAGGCAGGATGCTATAGCAGTCTGCAAATATTGAATGATAGATTGCCAAAGGTGTTTTATCCTTTGTTGTTTTGGTGAGCGGGAGCTAGCGCTGACTGGAAGTTATAAATTATGACTGGAGGCATGTTTTGGCTAAGAATAGAGATGTTCTTTCTGATCTCTAGAGCTGTTCGATAATTAAGTAGAGTGACATTCAACTGGTGAGTTCCTTAATATTGAAACCATGCGGAGGCTGGCTGATGAGCTGGTCTATGGAATGGTGTAGAAGGAATCTCTGTCTTGGGAGAGGGTAAATCTAAAAACACATCCTAGGCTTTTCTTACTCCATTCACTTTTCCTTGGTGATCTCTTAATTATCAGCCTTTGCCGATGACTTCAATACAGTCAGCTTCTTTGTCTTGAACTCTAGATTGGTATTCATTCAGGGACTATTGGCCATTCCTATAGGAGGTCCTACAGATTCCTCTCACTCTTGATGTTCAAAGACACATTAAGGAGCCCTTCTTGTTTCAAATCTACTCTTCTTCTGGTATTTACATTTTAGTTAATAGGACCACAACCAAACCAGTCCTCGAATTCAGAACACTGGAAGTCCTCTTGTTTCCACTTCCAATTGGTGTCCAAATCCTATTGACTATATCCTCCTAATATCCCTTGTATACTTGCCCTTTCTGTCCTCACTGTTAAGACCTTCGTTCAGGCCATCAGCACTATATCCCTGCCTTCTTGCATCCTTTTAATTCATCCTCCACGGTTAAGCCAGCGTTATCTTTCTAAAGCACAAGTTTTGTCATATCTCTCCACTACTTTCAAAGCTGCCCCATAACCCTGAGAGTAAAATCCAAATTCCTTACCATCATCTACAAGTCCCACATGATCTGATTTTGGCCGCAAACACAGACTCACAATCATCCATGTGTCTTCATTTGTGCGCTTCCTATCTTCATTGCTAACACCAGTTGCTTTCAAGACTGAGCTCAAGTGTCACTTTCTCTAGGGAGCTTTTCTCGATCCTTCCCCAGAGTAGAATTAGGTATCCTCTGTACCCACTATAGCATGCTCAAAGCATATTATAAATGTCGGTTATTTTTCAACCCGCCACCTCATATTGTATTCCCTAAAGCCAAGGATTATCTTATTCTTATCTTCAACCCAACACCTAACCTAGTAGTCTGGGACAGTGTAAGAGTTCAGTAATAACAGTCAGGCACCTACTAGTTGTGCGATATCGAGCAAGTTACTTAAACCTTAGTTTCTTCTGTAAAATGAAGATTATGATTCTTATAGTACCTAGATCAGAGAAGATAGATGTACAGGTGAAACGAGTTACAATTTTTAAAATACCACAGTGGAATAGCGCCTGGGACATAGTACACACATGTGTTCTTGTTAGGTTAT
The DNA here is from genome assembly GCA_028533885.1 of Nasua narica. Taxonomy (NCBI): domain Eukaryota; kingdom Metazoa; phylum Chordata; class Mammalia; order Carnivora; family Procyonidae; genus Nasua; species Nasua narica. Next base: position 8,886 of record JAPYYJ010004699.1, read on the forward strand.
GAAATGCTGTTGAATGAAGGCACGCTACCTAGGAATCTTTGTGAGGTGAAGGTTCCGTGATTCTAAATTGCAGTTTAGTTGCCCTTGGGAAACACCGAGTTCTCCTTGGAAAGAGTAGGTTTTGGATTTTCTGGGGCTAGAGATGGCCACTGCCCTCCTCACCTGCACCAGGACGGTAAAGAGATGCTTATCCTGAGGCGGGCTCCCGCGAGAGCCAGGGTACTCCCAATCGAGGTCCAGCCCATCAAACTCATACTGGCGCAAGAATTTGATGACCGAGGTGATGAAAGTCTGGCGGTTCTCAGGAGTGGAAACCATGGCCGTGAAGCTGAGGGAGACCCAAAGAAGGCAGGGTGAGGGAACGCCTTGGTGGGCCCAACACCTTGTAGTAAAATCAAACTTTCACGTTTCCGACTCAGAGTTCTTCACGGGGACCCACAGCCCAGATAGAAGTATACTTCCGGTTTTCTCTTGTCCTTACTTTGTAATAGGTACTCAGCCAGCCATGGGATTTCAGTGTTCCCTTTGTTATCCACCCAACTCTGATTTTTTTCCCCTTAGGTTGCACTTGTTGCTTTGAATACCCTGGCTACCCCAGCTCATTGTGTTCTCTCTCCAAATAGCCGCCCAAGTTCATATGCCCTTAAAGAAGTCCTCTTGTTTATTTGCATGACTTTCTCTTCTCTTCCCCCAGAAGGTAAATAGAAATGCTATAGCACTCTCCACAGGGATTGTGCTTTTGAAATACTTTAAGAAGAGGTTCTTTTAAAATCTCAGCAACAAACCCTCTGTGAATGGAATCCCAGAATATCCATCTAAATGTAAACATAAGGGGCGCCTGGGTGGCTCAGTCATTAAGCGTCTGCCTTTGGCTCAGGTTCATGATTCCAGGGTCCTGGGATCGAGTCCCGCATCGGGCTCCCTGCTCGGTGGGAAGCCTGCTTCTCCCTCTCCCACTCCCTCTGCTTGTGTACCCTCTCTCGCTGTGTCTCTCTCTGTCAAATAAATAAAATCTTAAAAAAAAATAAATGTAAACATATAAAATAAATTGTGTTCTATTTTAATACTGAGGTCTTAGTAGAGCAATTTATTCCAGGAGCCCATCTGTTTAATGTGCATCCTTCATATCCTGTCTTAGATTGTAAAGTGTAAAAGAACATAACTTGTTTTAGCAAATGAAACACCAGGCTCTCCCACAGAGAACTTACGGGGCAGTTCCAAAGTTCCAGCCTCCAATGGCCAGGAGAGTTTTAAGCTGGCTGTTCCTATAA
>JAPYYJ010000047.1:0-23369 GCA_028533885.1 Nasua narica
CCTTAATTTCTCTTTCTTCTGTCTTGTGGTTGGTGTATAGAAATGCAACTGATTTCTGTGCATTGATTTTATATCCCGACACTTTACTGAATTCCTGTATGAGTTCTAGCAGTTTTGGAGTGGAGCCTTTTGGGTTTTCCACATAAAGTATCATATCATCTGCAAAGAGTGAGAGTTTGACTTCTTTGCCGATTTGGATGCCTGTTATTTCTTTTTGTTGTCTGATTGCTGAGGCTAAGACTTCTAGGACTATGTTGAATAGCAGTGGAGATAGTGGACATCCCTGCCGTGTCCTGATCTCAGGGGAAAGGCTCTCAGTGTTTCCCCATTGAGAATGATATTCGCTGTGGATTTTTCATAGATGGCTTTTATGATATTGAGGTATGTACCCTCTATCCCTACACTTTGAAGAGCTTTTATCAAGAAAGGATGCTATACTTTGTCAAGTACTTTTTCAGCATCTATTGAGAGTATCATATAGTTCTTATTCCTTCCTCTATTAATTTATTGTATCACATTGATTGATTTGTGGATGTTGAACCAACCTTGTAGCCCAGGAATAAATCCCACTTGGTCGTGGTGAATAATCCTTTTAATGTACTGTTGGATCCTATTGGCTAGTATTTTGGTGAGAATTTTTGCATCTGTGTTCATCAAGGATATTGGTCTGTAATTCTCCTTTTTCATGGGGTTTTTGTCTGGTTTTGGGATCAAGATAACGCTGGCCTCATAAAATGAGTTTGGAGGTTTTCCTTCCATTTCTATTTTTTGGAATAGTTTCAGGAGAATAGGTATTAAGTCTTCTTTAAATATTTGGTAGAATTCCCCTGGGAAGTCTTCTGGCCATGGGCTCTTGTTTGTTGGGAGATTTTTGATGACTGCTTCAATCTCCTTACTGGTTATGGGTCTGTTCAGGTTTTCTATTTCTTCCTGGTTCAGTTTTGGTAGTTTGTGTGTCTCTAGGAATGCATCCATTTCTTCCAGATTGTCAAATTTGCTGGTGTATAGTTGCTCATAAAATGTTGTTATAATTGTTTGTATCTCTTTGGTGTTGGTTGTGAGTTCTCCTCTTTCATTCATGATATTATTAATTTGGGTCCTTTCTCTTTTCTTTTTGATAAGTCTGGTCAGAGGTTTATCGATCTTATTAATTCTTTCAAAGAACCAGCTCCTAGTTTCATTGATTTGTTCTACTGTTCTTTTGGTTTCTATTTCATTGATTTCAGATCTGATCTTTATTATTTCTCTTCTCCTGCTGGGTTTAGGCTTTCTTTGCTATTTTTTTTTTCTTCAGCTCCTATAGGTGTAGGGAGAAAAAGCTCCTTTAGGTGTTCGAGAGACCTTTCTTGTTTCTTGAGAAAGGCTTGTAGAGCTATATACTTTCCTCTCAGGACCGCTTTTGCTGTGTCTCAAAGATTTTGAACAGTTGTGTTTTTATTTTCATTTGTTTCCATGAACGTTTAAAATTCTTCTTTAATTTCCTGGTTGACCTACTCATTTTTAGTAGGATTCTCTTTATATTCCATGTATTTGAGTTCTTTCCAACTTTTCTCTTGTGATTGAATTCTAGTTTCAAAGCATTGTGGTCTGAAAATATGCAGGGAATGATCCCAATCTTTTGGTACCAGTTGAGACCTGATTTGTGATGGTCTAAATATATCTGTGATGTCCATCTGGTCTAGTGTGTCATAAAGGAAAGCCTTTATTTCCTTTATTTCCTTGTTCTTTTGCTTAGATGATCTGTCCATTTTAGTGAGGGGTGTGTTAAAGTCCCCTACTATTATTGTATTATTGTTGATGTGTTTCCTTGATTTTGTTATTAATTCGTTTATATAGTTGGCTGCTCCCATGTTAGGGGCATAGATATTTACAATTGTTAGATCTTCTTGTTGGACAGTCCCTTTAAGTATGATATTGTGTCCTTCCTCATCTCTTATGATAGTCTTTGGCTTAGAATCTAATTTATCTAAGGATTGCCACCCCAGCTTTCTTTTGATGTCCATTAGCATGGTAAATTGTTTTCCACCCCCTCACTTTAAATCTGGAGGTGTCTTTGGGCCAGATCGAGTTTCTTGTACACAGCATATCAATGGTTGGGTTTTTTTTTTAATTCATCTGATACCCTGTGTCTTTTGATTGGGGCACTTAACCCATTTACATTCAGGGTAACTAGTGAAAGATAAGAATTTAGTGCCATTGTATTGCTTGTAAGGTGACTGTTCCTGTATATTGTCTCTGTTCCTTTCTGGTCTGTTCCTTTTAGGCTCTCTCTTTGCTTAGAGGACCCCTTTCAATATTTCCTGTAGGGCTGGTTTGGTGTTTGCAAATTCTTTTAGTTTTTGTTTGTCCTGGAAGCTTTTCATCTCTCCTTCTATTTTCAATAACAGCTTAGCTGGATATAGTATTCTTGGCTGCATATTTTTCTCATTTAGTGCTCTGAATATATCATGCTAGTCCTTTCTGGCCTGCCAAGTGTCTGTGGATAGGTCTGCTGCCAATCTAATATTTCTACCATTGTATGTTACATACCTCTTGTTCTGAGCTGCTTTTAGGGTTTTCTCTTTGTCACTGAGACTTGTAATTTTTACTATTAGATGACGGGATGTGGACCTATTTTTATTGGTTTTGAGGGGGCTTCCCTGTGCCTCCTGGATTTTGATGCCTGTTCCCTTTGCCAAATTAGGGAAATTCTTTGCTATAATTTGCTCCAATATACCTTCTGCCCCCCTCTGTCTTTCTCCTTCTTCTGGGATCCCAATTATTCTAATTTTTTTTGTCTTATGATATCACTTATCTCTCAAATTCTCTCTCATGATCCAGTAGTGTTTGTCTCTCTTTTGCTCAGCTTCTTTATTCTCCATCATTTGGTCTTCCATATCACTAATTCCTTCTTCTGCCTCATTTATCCTAGCAGTACGAGCTTCCATTTTTGATTAAACTTCATTAATCGCTTTTTTTTTATTTCAACTTGTTTAGATTTTAGTTCTTTTCTTTCTCCAGAAAGGGATTTTATTTCTCCCGAAAGGGATTCTCTAATATCTTCCATGCTTTTTTTGAGCCCAGCTAGTACCTTGATAATCGTCATTCTGAACTCTAGTTCTGACATATTACTAATGCCCATATTGATTAGGTCCTCAGCCGTCAGTACTGCCTCTTGTTGTCTTTTTTTGTGGTGAGTTTTTCTGCCTTGTCATTTTATTGAGATAAGAATAGGTGAATGAGAGAACAAAATCCTAAAAGGGTAGCAAAGACCCCATAAAAAATGCACTAACCAAATCAGAAGAGACCCGAAACTAGAGGGAGAAAAAAAGGGAGGAAAAAAAAAATATATATATATCTTAGACTGATGAATAGAACAGAGCCACACACTTGATTTTTTTTTTGTCTGTTAGAAGAAACTACCCCCAAAAATTTTAAAGAAAGAAAAACATATACATATACACAAAAATAAGGGTAAACATGATGAAGTGATGGAATATGACTATAAAGATGAAAATTAAAAGAGATTCTAAAAAGGAATTGATAAGAAGTTGGTTGAAAAAGAAAAAAGAGGAAAGAATGTGATCAGGCTGGAGACTAGAACAAAGCCATGTGCCAGAGTTAGGGTATATTTTGATCTGTCAGAAGAAATTGTATTCCAAAATTTTAAAGAATGAAATACCTATATGCATACAAAAAATAAAGTTAAATATAATGAAGGGATATATTATGACTAGAACAATGAAAATTTAAAAAGATTTTTTAAAAAGATATTGGTAAGATAAAATAGTTAAAAACGTTAGAATAGGAAAGAGGAAAAATTTAAGAAAATAGAATAAGAAAAAATAAAATTAAAAAAGACTAAAGGAACATGGGGGGAAAGAAGCCATGAATTCTATGTGCTGCTTTCCCCTAACTGGACTTCCGCAGTTCTCACTGATTGGTGAACTTGGTCTCGGCTGATGTTCTTGCTGAGCTTCCGGGGGAGGGGCCGTTGCCGTGATTCTCGAATGTCTTTGCTGGAGGCGGGATCGCACCGCCCTTCCCGGGGCCAGGCTGAGTCATCTGCGGGGTTCTCGCTCGGAGTCTTTGTTCCCTGAGTTCTTTCCGTACCGCCCCGGAGGCCGGGAATGAAGATGGCGGCTCCCAGTCTCTGGCCCGAGGAGCCGGGCGCTCAGGCCCCGCTCCTCAGGGTGCCCTCGGAGAAAAGCCATCAGTCCCTCCCGTGTCCCCAGTCTTGGCCACGCTCCGAGGTCACCCGGCCTGTGACGGAGTGTTTCTGTCTCTGGCGCGTGGCCCCGTCTGGAGTCTCTGAACTCAGCGGATTCCTGCAGCTGCTCCCGCGCCGCTGCTCCTGGAGGAGGAAGGAAGGGGTCTCTCCGGATCCGCCCCTTGTGGGGTCCCTGCCCGAGGAGCAGCGGCCCGACTGTGCTGGGATCGTGGTGTAAGGTAAGCCCGAGCTGAGAGCCCCTCCTTGGCTCCGTCTGTGCCCCCGGCTTCCCGCCCGACACCTGGGGCTCTGCCGCACTCAGGCACCCTGGTCTTCCTGTGACCCCGCGGGTCCCGGGACCACACTGTCCCCGCGACTGCCCCACCCCCCACCCCGTCTCTGGAGCGACATCCCTCCGCGGAGCCGACTCTGGAAGTCCCGATTCTCTGCCTGTGGCTCCACCGTGGCTGGAAGCCGGCCCTCCCTGGTGGTCTGTCTTCCCATGCGTTGTCTCGATTCACTTCTGAAGGCCGCATGTCCCGCCTTCCAGAAAGTGGTTGCTTTTCTGTTCCTAGAATTGCTGCTCTTCTTTTCCTCCCCCTTCTGTTGAGCTTGTAGGCGTTCCGACTGGCTTGCTAACCATCTGGCTGACCTCCTGGGACCCGAGGATATTAGGGCTCCTGCTCGGCCGCCATCTTGCCCCTCCACAACCCTGTTTTTCTTTCATCCCGATTTTGTTTTGGAATCACTGGAGTTAGATGGTTAGGCTTCCAAAAAAGCAAAACCCAGCATCCTGGTTGGACTCAGCGTGGACCCTTGCCTTGGCCTGTCTCGGCCAGGTGGCCCCGCTGCCGAGATGGGAGTGGCTGTCTGGGTTTCGGTGGTCCCTGGCGTGAGGCCTTCCTGCCTTCCCCGAGACACACCCCAGGGGAGAAAGATGAATGAGAAACCCAGAAGTCAAGACTTGAGGGAGAAGGGCTCCTTTCTGGCTGCTTTCTTGAGTTCTGTGACACCTGGAGTGATGTTTGCCCACATCCAACTGTGGCTGTAGTCCAGAGACTTTATTCTGCTACTTACGTTTGGCGGTAGACAACCCAAGCCTGTGTTTCTGCTCCGCCATTTGGCAAGTGTGGTTTCCATTCACGAGGTTCCCCATGGCCCAAAATGGCTGTTGGGGCTCTGTCTTTATGCTCACATTCCAGGCAGCAGAAAGGATGACAGGGAGAAAGGCAGAGGGAGGGACAGGCTCCTCTAGGAGATTTCCTGCAGGGCCTAATGAACATTCTTTGTTTCAATGGATGATAAATGGTCAGGCGTGACCTTTGCTGTGGGTGTCAGGATGGAGGCTTTGGGGGACATACAGACCAAGGTGGGCACTGGTTTTCAGGGTGGGCCCCAGGGCAGTGATGTCTTGGGCAAGAGGGCTGGAGCAGGAAAAGACAGATCCGCACCTGCCATCATGGGGTTCACCATGGGGGGTCCGATATCAGGTGGTAAACACTGGAGCAGTGGGGGCTGCAGGGGAGTGGGCGGCCAGGGGCTCCTGCTTCCAGCCGCGGGGACACGGACGTGCAGGTGAGGCCACGTGGTGCAGATGAGTTTCCCTCAGGAAGGACATCAAAGAGCCAGGTAGACCCCTTTCGGGTAGGCTGGCGGGTGAGGAGGGAGACCCCGATTTCCTGCCTCGAGACAGAGTCGTCCATGCGCGTGGGTGGGCTGGGGTCCTCCAGAGTGGCCCAGGAGGGAAGTGGGTCCGGTGGACCCCGCTCTGAACCCAACCCATTGCTGACGGCTCCTCGTTTGTCCTCCTTCCAGAAGGGTTTGCAAGAAGGAAGAAGACCTCCCTTTGGTTTGTGGGATCTCTGCTCGTGCTGTCTGCCTCCATCCTGACCGTCGGCCTCACCGCCACCACCAGGACAGAGAACGTGACCGTGGGGGGCTACTACCCAGGGATCATTGTGAGTGCTGCTCCCCTTGGGGCCTGCCGGGAGGGCCGCACGTGGTGACACACTGCACTCCAGTTTGTGGGGTTGGAGGGTAAGGCAGGGGAGCTGCCGGGTGGTTGTGGTTCGCAGAATCTGCCCCCAGAGGCCCCTGCGTCTTCTTCTGCCTGGGGCTGTGCCGGTTGCTGGTGGCCCAGCCCGAGAGGCGTCACGGTCCCAGCTCGTGCGGCCAGGCCGGCGAGGACGCCAACCCTGGAGCAGGACAGACCCTGGCCCAGGACCTCCGGACAGAGCCCGCCCCAAGACAGCACGCTGACCGCGCTGCGGAGAAGACACGCGCTTTAGTGGGGGCCTGCGGAGAAGCTCGGACTGCGGCTGTGCCCGTCGGTCCCTCTCCCGGGGCAGCAGGAGAGGGCGTCACCCACGCCGCCTTTAGAATGCGGGCAGGAATGCCACCGGCAGGCGGAACAGCCTTCGGAGATCCCGCAAGAAGTGCCAGCTAACAGCTAACTCAGGATGACTGAGAGGGTATTTTGGACTGTGAATTCACATCCACTGTTGTTAGCGGTAGAATGTGCTCCAAGGGCCCACACTGAGCAGGAGTCCGTGTGATGGTCTGCGGACATGCCCTGAAATGCACCGGAACCCGGAGCGCTACCACAAATGCTAAATCCAGACTCTTTTTTTAAAGGAAGCTCATTTAATTACGTTACTCTTACTAAAAGTATTATCCAGATTAGTAATAACACTGGTAACATTGTTAGCAAGGATGACAAGGTGGCATTAAATATTTAAAAATATTTTTCCTATATTGTTCACTTCATCTTTATATTACTACTTTATTTTTTTTTTAAGATTTTTTTTTAAAATTTATTTATTAGAGTGAGAGACTGAGAATGAGAAGGGAGAAGGTCAGAGGGAGAAGCAGACTTCCCGCAGAGCCGGGAGTCCGACATGGGACTCGATCCCGGGACTCCGGGATCATGACCCGAGCTGAAGGCAGTCGCCCAACCAACTGAGCCACCCAGGCGCCCCTACTACTTTATTTTTATTTTTTGTCTGTGCTCAGTAATCTACATGATCTGCCTGTGTAGTATTTATGAGTCAGCATATAAAGAGCGTTGGGGCAGAAAAATTTTTACCAGTAAGGTCTTCAGAGCTGCCAGTATTCTGGGGGCCCCACCTTCCTGCTGGGGGGACCCTGGACATGGTGTCGAGGGCCATCTGCTCTGAGGGAACTGGGTCCCGGGACCCGGCCAGCCCCGAAGGCGAGTTGCAGAGGAGCATTTAAGTGCGCAGGAAAACCAGTCTGCAGAGGTGGTGGCAGAGGGTCCTGGGGAGAAGCGGGGCTGTGGGTTCGAGGCCCTCCCCCCGCCGGGTCGAGCGCGGGAGCCGCTGAACCCTAACCTGTCCCAGTAGTGATGCCGGCGTGGGATTCAGACGCTTCGAACGGAGTGGCTGGACTGTGGTTTTCAAAGCTGCACACGGAGAGAACCTTCGTCCTTCCTCCGTGAGAATTCTTAGAGGATCGGCGACGGCATCGCCTGTGCTCACCCGCACGTCTCTACAGACAAGGCTTGTGCAGCCACGAGCGGCTGCCTTTAGGGCGCTGAGTGTGACCCGGTGACCTTGAGCGCCCACCGGGGCCGCTCAGCGGGTCGCCGTCCCAAACTCCGATGCGAGCCCCACCACCGCCCGGGGCCCCTGCCACCCCGTTGGCCGCCCCGCGCAGCAGTGTGCCCGGGAGCCAGTCGCCCACAGACGTGACAGACGGATGTCTCCTGCCAGGTGGACACACTCAGTGGACGGGTCCTGGGGCCCAGCCCGGCATCCCTTGTTCCAGGCGAGCACAGCCGGGGTGTGCGCTCCAACGGCCCGCCTCCCCTCGTCCGGGCACAAGAAGACCCCCCTCAGCGTCTTCCCGCTGCTGGAGCCTCCTTCCGCTCTCTGCTCCCCTCCCTGAGGCTGCCTGTCTGCCCGCTCCCCGAGCCCAAAGCTCCCCTGGGATTGGCCTTGGCCGCGTCCATGGGCGACTGGCAACGCTTCATCTGCCTTCCCTCGGCTCTGGGTTCCCAGAGTCTCACCCAAGGAGCTGTCCTGGGGCTTCAGGCCGGCCCGGGAGAAGTGTCCGGTGGGCCACTCACCGGGTGAGCAGACGCAGAAGACGGGCCGGGGGTGCCCTAGGCCACCGTGAAGGCGCTGCTCCCCCCGTGCCCGCGGAGAGGGGCGCAGGAAAGCCTCTTCTCTGTGATCAAGACTTAAAATAGTGGAACGTGGAAGTTGCGATGGGTCAGGTTTCGGCAACTTCTATTCCAATCACCGGCTTTGGCCGAGCCCGAGAAGCGCAGCCCGGCGGCGGTCGAGGTGGCAGGGGAGGCGGGACCGGCCGGCCTTGTCTCTCTGCTGAGAGGCTTCTAAGGGTGGCAGTGCCCTGCACGTTATTTGCTGGTGGAACCGGCATGAAGCTTGAGCATGCTAACCGCGGGGCGTTCTCCCTTGTTTTTCCTTCCGTCCAGCTGGGCTTTGGAGCTTTCTTAGGAATTATTGGCCTCAACCTGGTGGAGAATAGAAGGCAAATGGTAAGAATATGCACTGTTACTTTTGAATGTGGGGTTGTGAGAGTGTTGCCCTGACCAGAGTATGTTACAGCTATAGCTGGGGTTCCTAGGAAAGCCACCCACCCCAATCTAGCAACCTCGGATCTGGGCTCACGTTGCCCAGGCTGTGCACTGCACAACTCTGGACTCGGGCTTAGTGGGTGCCCTTTACAGTTAGTCTGAGTGAGCATGGCTTCTAGGATCGTAGGGTGCCTCCTACACCCTAGCTGCTGAAGTTGAGGCCCAGGAAGAAAACTTTAGGGTGTGGGGTGGGTTGGGGTATACGCTCTTCCAAGCTGAGGAGAGGGGGGGAGTAGATGGACAAGCGGGGGGACCCGGGGCTTTGATGGGCTTTACAGAGAAGAGGAGGAGACACTGGGCTGTATGAATGCCGACCTTGATCAGTTTTCCAAACATTGTACCTTTATTGATGATTTTCATTTAGCGTCTATTTGCTGACCCGCTGTTTTGGGGCTGGAGCTCCAGAAATAGTCAGTGACTTTACCAGTTCACGGTGGTGGCGAGTGTTGAATTTTGAGAGGCTTTCAGGGGGGATTTGGGGCCCCGCGGCCATTTCTGACTAGTCTCCAGCCCCAGCCTCTCGGCTCTCATCCCGACATTATTCCCATGTTTGCGGCCACTCGCCCTGGGGCTCTCCCCGTGTGCGAGGGGCCGCAGTAGGGGACCCCACGTGTCCCCATTCCCTGGCTGACAGCGAAGGGCTGTGGCTCAGCTGTGCTGGCTCCTGCCGTCCCCCTCACCTTGGGAATGGCCCCTGGGGCAGAAGGGTGAGGGGCAGGTCCTGGGATGGGCTGGGGAGCGGGCAGGTCAGAGAGGTTTGGGTTCCGGCAGAAACAAGTGTTTTGTCCTCAGTAGTGGAGGGCGGGTGCCTGCTCTGGGCCGCTGACCGCGAAGAGGTGGACAGAGGGCCCCGGGGCGTCTGCCACGCATGAGGGGGCGCGGGGCCCCCCCTGCTCGCCTCGCCCTCGGCTCCGGCAGGCCCCTCCCGCCCCGAGTCTCTCGTGCAGGCGGGCGGGGGTAGAGGCGGGACCCAGGAAACAAGCGGCCCTGGCTCCTGGGTCTGGAGGGGTGCCGTAAACATCCCCACGAGGCTCTCTCCGGGCCCTCGGCCGGGAACCCGCAGCGGGAGAAACAGACTTCCTTCCGTGCTGAGCCCCGTTCCCACGCGGCTGTCCCTGGGGGTCAGGGCTTTACGCCACGGCCGCGTGGGGAGAAGGCCGCCCCGTCCCCGGGGCCCGTCCCTCCTCTGCTCCTGCCCGGCTCTTTCTTCCTGCGGAGGCGGCTGAGGTCGGCTGTCTCCTGACCCGCTTTTCCACATGATTTCCGCTCGGGCAGAGCTGGCTGTGACGCGGGGTCGGGCGACGCGCCTCAGGGCGAGCGGCGGTGTGGACCCGGACGGTCCATGGACACCTGTTTTCCCCCTTTAGAAAAGCGTCACTGAGACATAATCCACCCGTTTAATGTGTTACGTTCCGGGACCGTTAGCGGTTAACGGGAGCGTGAACGATTCCTTCGGCCAGAGACCTCGGCCCATCCCCATCTGCAGCCCCAGGCGACCGCGCTTGACCTTGGCTCCGGCCCGCGGCGTGCCCGGGGCCTGCCACTCAGGCTCAGCCGCGCCGTGGCCGTGTCAGGACGCCATGGCTTTATGGCTGAGTCGCGTTCTGGCGAACGGATGGGCCGCGGTATGTACCACATCGTTGCCATCCCGTTGGCCGTTGCCCCCGGGGGCGTTTGTGAACAGGGCCGCTGTCGCATGCGAAGACGCGCATTTCGTTGCTAGGAGTCCTACGGCGTCGTCGTCGTCGGCAGAACCGCCAGACGGCTTCCCAGAGCGCCCCTCCGCTCCCCCCGCGCCGCGCCGGGGCTCCGGGCTCTGCAGGCCCTCCGACTCTGCCGCCCGGCGGGCACCACGTGGAGTCTCGTTGGTTCCCGGCTCACCGGCCTTTTCTGTCTCTTTTTGTAGACAAATGTCCATGCAAATCCTCCGCTGATTTTTTAAGTTGGGTGACTTATCTGCATTACTGACTCATCACAGTCCCTTACGTGTCCCCATCCCAGCCCCTCGTCAACCTTTTCGGATACATGACTTACGAGGATTCGCTCCTGTCTGTGGGCGCCCTTCACCTTCGCCTTCTTGGCGGCGGCCATGGAGGCACAGAAGTTTGCAGTTTCAGTGAAGCCCAGTTTGTGTGTTTTCTCCTCTGTCGTTCGTGTTCTTGGGGCCCTCCCTCTCTCCTTCCCTCCCTCCCTTCCTCTTTCTTTCTTTCTTTCTTTCTTGGTTCATTTATTTGGGAGAGAGGGCGTGGGTGGGAGGGGCAGAGGGAGAGGGAGAGAGATTCTCCCCCAGACTGTGGGCTGAGCGCAGGGCCCAAGGCGGGGCCCCGTCTCCCGGTCGAGAAGATCATGACCTGAGTCCAAACCAAGAGTCAGACCCTTCGCCGACTGTGCCGCCCAGGCGCCCCCGTTGGTGCCATTTCTAAGAATCCCACGGCAGCTCCAGGATCATGAAGATTCACCCCTAGGCTTTCTGAGTTTCATCACTTACATGTAAGTCTTTGGTCCATTTTGAGCGAATGTTTGCCGCGAGGCAGGGCTCCACCTTCTCCCGTGGCCGCTCCCTCAGTGGGAAGTCTGGCTTGTCTGCGCTGAGTGGGTCTCGATGCCCTTGTTGGTCACCACTTGGCCGCATGTATGTGCATCTGCCTTTGGGCCCGTGACCCTCGTGGCCGTCTTCCCCCCACACGCTTCTTCCTTCCCGGATCGTTTCGGGGCAAGCACCATTTCATCTGTGAGTAGTTTCCTCTGTCAGAAGTCACGGGACGGAATCCGACGGTGAGAGTGGCTTCACCGTCACCTCTGCCCGTCTCCATGTGAGTCTCCCATGGTGTCCGAGCCCCGGAGTGAGTCGGCGTTTCGTATTTTCTGTTAATGGTGAGTCACTGCCTCTACTTCCCCGGATGCATGTGTGAGTCGCCGATTTCACCGCTGGCTCTGCTGTCCCCACAGCTGCACGGCCCAGGGCCGGGGGGACGCCAGGGCCCGAGAGCCCCTGCGAACCGCCCGATGTGCCTCTGTGCGTGTGAGACACACGCAGACACACTCGGACACAGACACACACGCGGCAACACGTGGAAACGCGGACACAGACGGACACAGAGGGACACACGTGGACAGACGCAGACCCAGACGGACACACGGACACACAGACACAGACACACACAGACACGGCAACACGTGGAAGCGTGGACACACACAGACATACATGGAGACACGCGGACACACACGGACACATAGAGACAGACATGCAGACACACACGCAGCAACCCTCCCGCGACCCAGGGTAAAATCCACGGAAGCCATCTGGTCGCTCAGATGTGACACGCAGAGAGATGTCTCCTCAGCGGGTTAGGACCCCGGGCCTCCCTCCACCTGGTGCAGAGGAGCCCGTCTTCCTGTGTCACGGGCCTCCCCGCGTCCTTCGCCTCTTCTGCTTTGGGTCCGGACGTCGTGGGACCCTCGCAGCCTTATTGGGGGACACCCAGCCCCGCGGCTCTGCACACAGAAGCCGAGGCAGCCGGTGCCCCGGGGCCAGCCTGGGACTCCCTTTGCCGAGGAACCGCACGCGGACCCAGGAAGGCGTGCACGGGGCCGATGGAGGGTGAGCCCTCCCTGCGGAGTCCTTCCGGCCATCAGTCCTGTTCCCGGGACCGGAACTTACATCTCCTTCGCCCTTCTCCTCTCCAAGCCCTTGGGCCATGCCTGGGGGGCTTGAAGGACGGGAGCCTGAGTGCACCTTCCCCTGGGACAAAGATGCCACCACCTACACCCTCCAGAAGTCTGGCTGGTGTCGGGAGAACTCGGGCAGGCCTGCGAGGTGAGTGGAGAAGCCACTGGAGTCGGCCCCCAACCCCGCCGCGGGGCCCCTGGGGCTTGTGGCGGGAAAGGAGGTCCAGCTCCAGTTTTAAGCCCTGGGTGTCGAGACCTGGGGTAGTCGGAACCCGCTTCTCAACAGCTCCGATCACGTAAGAACTGTTCTGGGCGGGGGGCTGCCCGCTTGGAGCTCCGCCGGGGGCCACCTGCCAGGCCCCGCCCCGTCGCCCGCCTCTGTCCCTCCCGCACGGCAGCCGGGGCAGGGCATGGAGAGCCACACGTGCCGCTCCGAAGGGGAATGTCCCGCGGTCCTTACTCTTCCCGCGCGTCCTCCGTGACTCCCGCTCTCTGGTCCCGGCAGCCAACGCCTGGGGACCGCTCATCCCGGCGACCGGGACCAGGTGCTCCTGCGTCTCCGTTTCCGCGGCTTTGTGCTTACAGAGGGGCTGTGTCTGAACCCACCGCCTGGACTTTGCTTCCGCTGCCCTGTGTCCCCACGACGCCAGCTTGGGAAATCTGAGCGGTTTTCTGGACAGGTCCAAATACGTCCCCGCTTAGAAAGGGCCCTGGGCATCTCCCCTGGAGGGCCACGCCCGGTGCATGTGGCCGCCAGTCCACGGACAGCCAGGGGCACCGGCAGCTTCTGCGTGTGTCAGGGGACGCCGGGCTCGCCGACCGTGCCGTAGGAACAGAAATGGCTGATTCCGCCTCAAAGCAGTCGCACCAGCACGGACGGCCACTACTGCTCAGACGGCACCGGTCTCCCCCGCGCTTCCTCTGCCCTGCACGGGGGCCTCCGCTTCTCTCCCTGGGCACCGGGGCGGGCTGGGCACCGGGCAGGTGCGGCGCCTGGTGGGGGCTGCGGGGAGTCCGGGGAGCACAGGGGAGGCAGGAGGCTCAGAAGGACCAGGCCCAAGGCTGGGGTCGGAAGCGCCAGGTGGGCCACGGCTGGACGGCGAGCTCGCCCGTGGGGACTGGGCCCCCGCGGCGGTACGGGCTGGTCGCAGTCCCAGCGGAGGTGCCCTCGGTCTCACCCCGGCGCCCGTCCGCCTGTGCGCCGCCAGGGAAGCCGTCTGGTCCTTCGCTGGAGGTTTCGGGGACTGATTCTGTCTCATTTTGTGTGGAATCTGCTATTTCCTCTGGAGTCAATGTGGGCGATTTGTGCTTCCAGGAATTGGTTCGTCTCCGTGATCGCATTTGTTGGGGCCCAACAGTTGTCCGCCTCTTCTTATAGTCCTCGTAATTTTTCTAAAGTTGATAATAACGTTCCCAGGTTCATTTCTGATTTCAGTCATCTGGTTTTTTGCTTTTGTCCTCTGACTTCAGCTGCCGATGTGTCGGCTTTGTTGATGTTTTCAAGGAGCCGACTTCCAGGAGCCCTGACTGACTGTTTTCCTTCCCGGGCCTTTCATGTCTGCACGGCCTTTCTTACCCCTCCCTCTGGCCAGCGCGGGCTAGTTTGCTCCCCCGAGCGGCCCCCGAGCGCGTTTATTTCGTCCCGTTCACCCCAACCTGGGGGACGGCCTCCCTGCCGACTTCTTCTTTGACCCGCTGGTTGTTGACGGTTGTGATGTTGGGTTTCCACACATTTGTAGACTTTCCATTTTTCCACCCGTGATCGATTTCTAGCCCCACCCTCATGGCTGGGAAGAGGAAGGTGCGGCGGGTGGGAGTGTGGGTAGACGACATGCGACGGCAGCCTGGGGTCCCGGGGCGGCGGTGTGGTCTGCGTGGTGATGCGCCCTCGGGGTCCGCAGCAGGAGGACCCCAGTCACAGCCGGGGGCAGACGGTGCAAAGGGGCCAAGGGACACCTGGTGACTCCACCACTCCCATGGCTCAGGAGTCCTGGCCCCTGCGTTGGGGTGTCGGGACCGGCCGCGGGCTCCCTGGGGAGGGCCTGGTGACGTCCTCCCTGGCAGACCTCGACCCCCCAGCCTCACCCACACGGTGCCCCCGGGCTGCGGACTGAGCCCGCCGCCTGCGCTGGGGGCCGCCTGCCCCTTCTGGTGAACGCCGCCTCCAGAGGCACGGATGTCTCCCCCGAGCCCTGTGGCCTGACCCCTCTGCCAGTCCCCTGTCCCCTCCAGCTGCACACCGGGCCCTTGCTGCGCTCCATTTCCCACCCTGGTCTTCACTTGCCTGGGTCATCGTCCCCAGGAGTTAACTGCCCCTTCCCGGCTGCTCCCGTCCCCCACCCGTAGCCAGAGGCTCTCAGCCCCAAGGCAGGCCTTCGCAGACCCTCCTGAGAGTGCCGCCTGGCCCACCGAGACCCCGGCCCCTTCACTGGGGGGGGAGTCCCTGGGTGTGTCTAATGCCCCAGACGAGAGGCCTGTCCACCAGGGGACAAGCTTGCACCCACTTTTTTCTCTTTCCTGCCTTATCAACATGACCTTATCTACTGGTGTTTGGTTTTTAATCTGGCTTCCCTCTGGCAATGTAAACTCTGTAAGCCCAGTGGAGACCTGAAGGTGCCCTTCCCCTCATGCGGGTGGAGGGACGGGGGTGGTGAGGCCCGTCCCCTCCGTCCCTGCGGGCTCCCCATGCAGAGCTGTCCCCTCCATCCCCGTGGGATCCCGGCCCTGTGCAGAGCGGTCCCCTCTGTCCCCGCGGGCTCCCATCCCCGCGGGCTCCCTGTGCCGAGTGGTCCCCTCTGTTCCCGCGGGCTCCCATCCCCGCGGGTTCCCCGTGCTGAGCAGTCCCCTCTGTCCCCGCGGGCTCCCATCCCTGCGGGCTCCCCGTGCCGAGCGGTCCCCTCTGTCCCCGCGGGCTCCCATCCCCGCGGGCTCCTGGCCCCTTGCCCAGTGGTCCCCTCCGTCCCCGCGGGCTCCCGGCCCCGTGCTGGGTGTGTGTGCATGTTTGATGGCCCCACACAGCGTGGAGCACGATGCTGGCCCCAGACCTGACTTTTAGGGGTGGTGGGCAGAAACTCAGGGCCAGTCGAAGCTGCTGAGAGCCCTCAAGCGATGGGGCATTTTGTGTGAGGGCCGACCAGACATGTCTGCTGACAGGAGCCGAGGGCAGCCAGGCCGCGGCTGAGGGTGCTGCACACGTTCCAGGTAGAACGGAGGTGTCTCGGGAGGTCTCTGGGCCAGCGAGGGTCAGAGCTGGTCGTGTGGCAGGACATGGAGCGTGGCCTCCTCCAGGGGCCATCAAGGAGCTCGCTGGGGAGCTGGCAAGGCCTCTCGTGCACGCTCGTGGTGAGACGTAGCGAGCCGTCAGCCGTCGGGCGCAGAGCTGCTTCTGGAAGCTTCTCAGGCAAGTGGCACGTGCCTGGTGGATGTCCTGGCCGGGCCCTGAGCCGGACTGTGGGAGCCCGAGGGGGGCACAATGCTCTTCCGACGAGGGCCCGGCAGCCAGGCTGGCCCCAGACCCCACCGGACTCTAGGAGCGTCGTCACTGGGGACAGTCCAGTTCCTTGAGGACCCCAAAGTGGCCCGGGGGTCTAGGACACCATGGGCAGTGTAAGCAGGGCGTCTGGGGCAAAGCCGAGACTTGGGGGGCATTCGCTGGGGAGTGGGTTCTCTCCCTCCTGTTGGGTTTGTGTCGGAGTATCTGCCCCCCTTCCCGAGACCATGGGCTGCTGAGGAGGCCTGGCAGAGGGTGCAGGGCTGCGTCCCGAACTCCTGAAATTGCGGGATAAGATCACAGCTGTCAGGACCGGGAGGGACACCTGCACTAATGGCCTGTGAGCTCGAGGGTGATGCGGTTCATCCTCAGGCCCCCCGGCCAGGGACTAGCCCCAGGGGACGTGGTGGCCCCCGTCAGACGGTCGGTCCCTGTGGGTGGCGAGGAACCCCCGGAGCAGGAGGCGGGGACGGGGCCCGATGCTGACCGGAGCGGCGCCGGCTTGGGGTTCGGCCAGTAGGAGCGGCTCAGCCTTCCCTCCCCAAAGGCCGAGCTGGGCCAGGCCACATGCTCCGGGGCCACCGAGCAGGCGCAACGGGAAGCTTAGCCGTCAAATTCGGTGCAGGCTTTTCATTCATTCATTTATTTATGTTGGAAAACGAGGTGCCCTGCCTCCCTTCCAGGAAATTTGAAAACTGCCAGCCGAATCTTTTATAGATGTTTTAGTGCACTTTTTCACAATAGCAACACGAATGCAGGGAAGTTTGGTGCCCTGTAATTTCTGCAGACGACACGCCCCTGACTTTCCCACCCTGACCCTTTCACTGTGTGCAGGAGTTTCTGAGGAAGAAGCCGGAGGCGTCCCCATCCCCATGAGAAGGAAGGAGGAGCTCTTGCCTCTGGCCTCCCCCACAGCCCGCGCGGCGGCTGGGCAGCCCCGTCCGGTGCCACGGCCCTCACCGGCCCCGCTGGGCTGGGCTGCCCTCGCGCCCGCCGACAGCCTGGCCATGGGCCAGAGCTGTTTGCAGAACAGGGGGTTCGGGCGCTGCCCTGGGCCGCGGGATCGTTGTCCCTTGTTTGGATGAACAACGGCAGCGCGTTCCGCACCCCCTCCCCATGCGGGGCCTTTAGTCAATTCGCCACCGAATGTCAGGAGCGTCAGGCTTGGGGAGAGGCTCGGGACGTCTGTCGGCTCTGTCACACGGGCCCGAGTCCTGGAGAGACAGGCTCCAAGGAGGTGCTCCGGAAGGGTCCGTCCAATGCAAGGATGAGCCGGGGTCAGCACCTCTGTCCCCAGATGGGGACACTGAGGACCAGTCACCAGCTCACAGACCCTCGCGAGGTCAGGGGACCGTGTCCCTGGGTGCTGGCGGGGCTGGGGTGCGGGGCGAGCCAGAGAGCCGGCCCCCTCCCTGCTCCTCGGAGTGGCCCTCCCACCCCACTCCATCCCCTCGAGCGTCACGCACGTGGCATCTCATTCCGGCTCCTGGTGCAATAGTTTCGGTTGACAAGGATGGGGAGGGAGCGGGCCCCTTGGAGCCGCAGCCAGCGGCCCTGCTCACCCGCAGGGGTGCGGCGAACCGACCCCAACAGCCTGGGAGGACAGCCTGAGCCCATTCCCAGGGCTGAGTTGCAAGGACCCGCTCACTGACGCCGCGTCCTGGTCACAGCTTTGCTGCTTCCAGTTGCTTTCGGCAGAGTCCCCGAGCAGGTCCGTAGCACACACGCTGGGGCGCGTGCGCGGTGCTCGGCGGCGAGGGTCACGGGCTGGGAGTCGCGGCTGCGGTTCTGACGGTGTTAATACTGGGGACTCCCAGCGATGACCCGGGGGTTCTTCGTACCACTTGAGCTACTTGTTTTGGTCCATTTAAAATGATTCCACACGACGTTTTAAAAATTTAAAGAAATGTCCAACAAATGCAAGAAGAGGTTCTTAACCACATAGAAATGCAACTGGAAATACTAACCACCTGTTTGCCCTAAACGACTAAGAATAGGAACCATGTTCAGGTTTGGGGTCACGGGCGCAAGACAGTTGGAGTAAAAACTGGCAAAGCCTCTTTAGGGGACAAAGTGCCATTTCTCTGGTGCTAAGGTGCAGAGACCCCAGTGTGTCCTGTCTGAACGTGTGGGGTCTTGTGGGCTCCAGGGTCTGCCGTACAGAGATTCCCCCACGGAAACCGGATTTGGACACAGAATGTCCTTAGAGTCTTTGTCACAGAGTTTGTAATAGCAAGAAATGGTAGACAGTTTAATCATCTGCTTATGTATGGGGCTTGCGGAGGACCCGGGGGCCAGACGCTCCCCATCTGCAATGTGGAGGAACCAGAAAGAATGCAGCCCCCGGGTCGGCCGAGTAGGGGCGGGGGTATGTGCAGGGGGAGAGGCCGGGAACCCCCCAGGTCGGCCGAGTCGGGGCAGGGGTATGTGCAGGGGGAGAGGCCGGGAGCCCCCCAGGTCGGCCGAGTCGGGGTGGGGGCCCGAGTAGCAGAGGGGGCTTTGGACAGTTTGTATTTGAAACACGGTTCCCGGGGGTGTGTGACGCCCACTCTCTTCTCTGCCCCAGCTGGTCGCAGCCATTGTGTTCATCAGCTTCGGTGTGGTGGCGGCCTTCTGCTGCGCCATCGTGGACGGCGTGTTCGCAGCCCGGCACATAGTGAGTTCCCTGTCCTCGGTTTGTTCTCCGCGGCTGTGGGGGGCTTAAAAACATCTACAGAAACCAACTTTCATTTTGTAGAGCGCAGCTCACTGACCTTCCTGGTTCCTCCCTCCGCCTGTTTGCTAAATGCTGTCTCCCCTTCTCTGGCTTTTTCTCGCTCCCTGCAAACTGACCCTGCACATGTGCACACCCATGCACCGGTAACATGCATACAACGCACGAGCACACCGAGTACACGCATACCCTGTGTATGCGTGCCATGCACGCAGGCACACACACTCACATGGGTGCACATCCATGCACAGATGTGCATACACCCACGGACACAGGTACGCACTGCATATGCTCACACATGTACATGCACATGCGCACACAGGCACGCTTAAGTAATACTGTTCACACACACACGAGCACACACTCACATGCAGATACATGCACACACACGCTCATGTGCATGTGTGTCCACACTGACACACAGGCACACACACATGCACACACATACACACTGACACACGGATGCACGCGTGCCCGCCGACACACAGGCACAAGGCATGTGCACACACACACATACTGACACACGGACGCACACATGCCCGCCGACACACAGGCACAAGGCATGTGCACACACACACACACTGACACACGGATGCACACGTGCCCGCCGACACACAGGCACACAGGCAGCGGCACCGACATCTCGGGCAGAATCCCCATTTTCAACTCCCCGCGTGACTGCCCCCCGCTCACAGCTCTGAAACCCCTGCCCCAGCACTTAGGTCTCGTTCGTGTCTCGAGAGATAGTGGCAGCATTTTGTCGCTGGTGCTGCGGCTGTGAGACCCTTTCCCTCCACCTTCTGCCCCGGTGGGAGGCCCGAGGAGAGACGTCCGTCAGCGTCCCTCCCGGCAGAGTGGGCCGGGCGCTCGCGGAGGAACCGCAGCTCTCACGCGGCCCCAGCTCAGAGCCCCGGGTCACTCTGTTTGTGACGAGCAGGGTCCTCGTGACCAGAGCCACGAGGACGACCAGCCTGGAAATACTAGAGTCACTAAAACCGCTCCGGGCACCCAGGCAAAGGCCATGTAACAGCCATCGTCAAATTGGGGAGGATATTCCCCCGCCCGTCCTGCCTGCTTAGAAGAGCTTTGCTGTGAGGGCAGGAAATGGCTCTTGTTTCAAACCGACCTGTCCTGGGCCCACCTTCCTTCTCAAACAAGGCGCCCGTCACGTGCGGCTGCCTCGCCCCTGCACGCTGCACACGGGAGCCCGCGGGGCTGGTGCTGGCTCGGCCCCTGGCGTCTGCCGGGTGAGCCGCGCCCCGTCGGGCGGAAGGACAGCGAGCCGCCGGCCGCTCCCCGAGGCCCCGTGACAGACGCCTGCGCCCGAGGAGCGCTGGGCGGGAAGCAGGCGGACATCGCGGTCCTGCTGCCCCCCGGCCTCCGCGCTCACCTGCCAGCGCCCCGCTCGGTGACGCACTGCCACACTCGCGCAGGGCTGCGCCCCCACGGAGGGTTCTGTCCCCACAAATCCTCGTGTGGAAACAGGTGTGAGTGTGAGTGTGCCCGTGTGTCAGGCGACAGCGTTTGGGGGCCCAGCCTTCGGGAGGTCACGGGGTGGGGCCTTTGTGAAGGGACCCCTTCCTCCTCGCGCGTCAGCCCCTGCTGCCCCTGAACCTGATCGGGCCGCCCCTGACTTCGGACTTCCACCTGCTAGAGCATGAGGGACCGATGTCCGGTGCCCACTGACCCCCAACTTAGGGTATCTCTGTGCAGCAGTCCGCCTGCACCGAGAGTGGGGTGCTGCTGGGGTCCCCACGGCCGAGTGAGGCCCCTGGGGGTGGGGGAGGCGCCCCATCCTCCGCTTCGGTGCCACGGGGTTTGTGCCTCTGCCGACAGGCGCAGGCGGGGGAAGAGCCTCCCGGGAGAGGCCTGGCCCGCGGAGGGACGTGGCCGGGTGCCCGCGGGGCTCACACGCGGTCCCCACACACGGTCCCGGGCCGGGCAGGCCAGCCGGCGTCTGGAAGGGGCGAGGCCAGAACCCGCCTGCTGCCCCATGTTGTCCCTCGAGGTGCTCATCATTTGTTGGGTATTCGCACAGACGGCGCACTTCAGGTGTTTGTATCTACTTTGCCCCGGACTTGTCCTCAGTGTTTATTCTCGGAGAGGTCGCTTGAGCTCGGAGTCCCCAGCCGGAATTTGCTGTCATGCTTCTGGGACACTTTCCTTGGTTAGAACAGAAAGCACACCCTTTGGGCGCCTGGGTGGCTCAGTCGGTTGGGCGACTGCCTTAGGCTCTGGTCATGATCCCGGAGTCCTGGGATCGAGTCCCGCGTCGGGCTCCCAGCTCCATGGGGAGTCCGCTTCTCACTCTGACCTTCTCCCTTCTCGTGCTCTCTCTCTCTCTCTTTCCTAATAAAGAAATAAATAAAATCTTTAAAAAAAAAAAAAAAAAAGAAAGCATACCCTTTGATCCGAATCTGATGCCCAAGCCTGTTACCGACGTCGGTGGCCCTGGCCGGGGCTCCCCGAGCTGGGCACCAAGGTGGGTGAACGGCCGGAGTCTCGGGGCTCAGAACATGCCGGTCGGGGGCCGTTATTCTAAGTCCTTCTAAGGAGGAGCCGCCCCACCATGTGCCATCAGGATGCCACTGGGAGGACGGGTGTGCGTCTGGGGGCACCCGTTGTGCTGGGAGGGTCCATGTCCGGGTGGGGGGGCTCCGTCGTGCCGGGAGGGTCCGCATCTGGGGGGCTCCGTCGTGCCGGGAGGGTCCACGTCTGGGGGGCTCTGGTCGTGCCGGGAGGGTCCGCGTCTGGGGGGCTCTGGTCGTGCCGGGAGGGTCCACGCCCACCGTGCCGGGAAGGACAGGCAATCCCTAGAGGCCATCACCTTGCCCTGTGAGCCAAGCTGCCAGCCGGAGACCCGCACTCAGTGCGGAGGGGTCGGGCCCAGAGTCCTGCAGCACAAAAGGAAGTGAAGTCTCACATCATGTAAGACATGCAAGCAGTGACTGGAGTCACTGGGCCGAGTGATAACACAGAAGGGATGTCAGCATCACTGCCCTCCACGCGACCTTCAAACACCTGTGTACATGACACTGAGACGCAGAGGCAAATTCTTAAAAATAAAGGCGAATAAAGTAGAAACTCAGGAGCGAGTCGTCTGAGCCACAGCTGGTTCTCCTGAGCCACCCGCACCGCGCAGGACCCTCCCCCTCTCGAGGACAGACGCTCTCCAGGCACCGACGTTGGGGGAGGCACATTCCACCTGAGGTCGAGCGCCAGGGGACCGCTTTGTCTCCTGCTTGTCCTGGGAGACAGGGCATCCAAGGGGACAGTTTTCCTGCAGCGAGGACCCACTCGGCTTCAGCCTTCCTGCCTCGGGCTTCGAGCCCTCGGAAGAGGCAGCCTGGACTCAGGAAGGGGGAAGGTCTTGTGTCTAAGCCCGCACACCTCCGGGAGGCCAGCAAGCGGCACTCCACCAGTGGGGGAGCCCAGGGGGGCCCAGGGGGTCCAGGGGGGCCCAGTGGAAGTGCGGATAAAAAGGTGCAGCATTTTCAGTGAGAGGAACCCAGGCGCAAAGTGCGGGCTCGGCCAGTGCTCTGCTTGCAGAGGGCAATGCGCTCCCCCGGGGCGTGGTTGAGGGTGACCTGGGTTCACGCAGGCCTCTTAGGGTCTCTGCCAAATCAGGGAGATCCTCCCTTCCCTGGGCGGACCAGTTCTTGAAGTGGAAACGAGGTGTGGACTTTTGGGAACCCACAGAGTCTGGCCAGAGGCCTTCCCGAGACCTGTCTTCTTTCCTCTTAACTACAGAGCTGGCACCAGCTGTTCTCCCGGGAAGGGGACATGGTGTTTGCAGATAGGGCGTCTTCGCTGGGCCTGCCGGGCCGGCGACCGGGGAGCGGAAGGGGCTGGGGGAGCATGGTGAGGGGGCCGGGCGCGGGGCCCCAGCGCACCTTCCCTTGCTCGTCCCGAAGGGAGCTCAGGGAGTGCACGGTGGTTCTGGGCTCCCAGCCCAAGGCCCCCCAGGGGCGGAATCAGAGGGGAGCAGAACCCCCGTCAGTTCTGGCCCCCGAGACCTGGCGCCCCATGTCTGCCCTGAGAGGGCAGAGCCGCCAGCATGTCCCTGACGCTCCGTGTCCTGCCTGAACTTGAAGGCTTCTTCCGTCTTTACAGCGTGCTGGCACCCGCGTCAATCTTGGGCTAATTGGGTTTGCCTTATAGTCAGTGTTCTTTCCACTTTTCTGTAAGTTTGAAATTATTTCTGAGCAAAAGGTTTACAGTGCTAGGACCAGGCACACGGCCTCAGTCTCCCCGGTCTGGGGTTCGGAGGGAGCGCTGGAGGCACGGTGGGCCGGCCCCTGGGTTCTGCCGCCTCTGAGCTCAGATGCCGAGGGCTCCCGCCGCGCAGGCCCACTCATGTCCTTGCGCTTCCCTTTCATCCTTGGCTTGGTTCTCGGCTCTGCTTGGGTTGCGGATGCGGACGTGGTTCCGAAGGAGCGGAGTTTCCCGGTGGAGTGGGTGCAGCTGGCCGCCGGCTGGAGAGATCGTCCAACGGACGATAAAAGCAACTGACCAAAGGCTCTTTCCTACAGACTTGTCACCGACTGTTAGCACTTCCCCAGATCATGATATTAAGATGCCAACAACTGGGGGACAAAATGTGGGGACACCGGGATGCGGGGAGCACCGGCCCCAGGATGCGGGGAGCACGGGCCCCAGGATGCGGGGAGCCCGGGCCCCAGGATGC
>JAPYYJ010004700.1:0-10155 GCA_028533885.1 Nasua narica
TGTGATGTCCACATTAGGCAAAGCTATAGAGACAGAAAGTAGATTACTAGTTACCTAGGGCTGGTGGGGATCGGGGGATGGAGGGTAGATAGGGAATTACTGCTAGTGGGCACAAGGTTTCTCTCTAGGGTAATGAAAATGTTTTAAAATTAGATATGGTAATAGTTATACAGCCCTGTAAATATATTAAAAATCATTGTACACATAATCATTAAATAGGGTGAGTTTTATACTATATAAATTATGTCTCAATAAAGATGTTTTTTAAAAGGCACAGAAAGAGGAGAGTGAGAAGTACTTTCAACCCTAGAAATGAAGCAACAAGAGCCCCAACCGATGGTACCTCTCTGATGCAGTGGACTCCGATTTGATCCAGGTTGGGGTTTTTTCTAAGCCAGAGAATCCAGCTGACTAATATAACATTCCCTTCCTACAAAAGGAACTGCATCAAAGCATTTGTTAGAAAGCTACTTGATGGGTTCACAGAATTGAAGTGCTGAAAAAGCAGACCCCATGAGAGAAAAGAATCACTAAAATCAAGGACCTTAATCACAGGATCACATGGTTGATTTCTTTTCATCCCAACTCCATCCTGTCCTGGAAATATAGGACTTTCCTGTGGGCCTGTTCAGATTCTTTATGAATCTACCCTTATGAAAAGGGAGTAAGGATCCACATGGAATAATGGGTGGGGTCTTTACCAAAGGAAAGAAAAATAACTCCTCCAGTGTGCTCAGTCTTTAACAAATGCCCATCTTCCCTACACAGCTTATGCTCTTTGAGCCCTAGAATAGCCATGTTTGTAAAATAAATAAATAAATAAATAAATTTTTAAAAAACCAGGCAAGTCAACTGGTGGGCTGAAATCACTGAGATTTGACAATGCGTGTGTAGCAACATCGACATATCCTCAGAACTGTTAATGTTGAACATGATGGTACTTGTGTATTTTAGTTTACCTTGGCTGAGGACCATATTAACACATGTTGAAAGCTTCCTGGTTTTCATACTCTTTGGGTAATAGATTCCCAAATTCAGGCAGTAAGGAGTGGTTGCAGTTCCCAATTTCCCACCATCCCTTGCAACCAAATGCATTAACACCAGTGAGGGCATTGTGTAGAAATCACCTCGGCCGAAGTGAGTGAAGCCGGTCCAGAGCTGAGTGAGCCGGACAGATTCCATAGCCGTCACATCCTGAAACTGCAAGGCTCAGAAAAGCAAAGGCACATCAAAATTAAATAAATCCTTTAAAAAGTCTGATCTCACCACTCTATTTTTTCAGTCCTAAGACCAGACAGCCTTTAAATAAAATGAACTAGTTGGTGAGATATTGCTGCTTTTAGAATTTAGAGATTTAAACCTGGAAATAATTGCTAAGT
The DNA here is from genome assembly GCA_028533885.1 of Nasua narica. Taxonomy (NCBI): domain Eukaryota; kingdom Metazoa; phylum Chordata; class Mammalia; order Carnivora; family Procyonidae; genus Nasua; species Nasua narica. Next base: position 1,380 of record JAPYYJ010004700.1, read on the forward strand.
TTTGGTGACCTTGAATACACATTTGAAATCATCTTATATGTCAGATTGGTATCTCAAAAGGTCTATACAAGTCAGTATCTTTAGAGTACGCTATAGGCACTGCCGATAAAAATTAATTTGATTTATATATATATATGTATTTTTTTATCCTCTAGTTGAATTAGTTCATAAATACTTATTTAACTTTGATCCATTTTCTCCATATACTTCACATGTTCCCCTTCCTTTCTTATATTTCTCTTTCCATTCCTTTTTCCATTCTTTATTTACTCACTTATTTAACAAATATTTTTGTATGAGACACTCTTCTGGTCATTGGAGATAAAATAAGGAAGAACTTATCCATAATCTCTGTTCCTGTGAGTTTATAGTTGGAAGGAGAGAGACATTAATCAAATAATCATATGTACACATTTACAGATACATAATTATAACAAAGAAGTACAGTTTGTTGTGAAAGTGTAATTCAGGCTACCCGATCTAGGCTGTGGAGCCAAGAGGGCTGTTTGAGGAAGTAGCTTTTTTGGTGCTTCCTGAAGTATGAAGAGGAGCTAAGTAGGAAAATGGGATGCATCTGCGAGTGGAGATGGGAGGGCACTGCGGACAGAGAGAACAGCATGTAGTAAGATAAGAGACTGATGCCAAAGGGAATAAGCTTTGGGGGAGAAGAAAAAAAAAAGAGTGGACAAAAATGAATTTGGGAAAGGAGGCCAGAGAAGAGGGCATGAGAATGCTAGCAAGCCCTGGAAGATTTTAAACAGGGAAGGGGAAAGACCAGAGCTGCATTTTAAAAAGCTCTAACTACATAGTGAAAAATACTTTGAAAGAATACAGGAGCAAATGCAAAGCAATTTGGTGGCTACAGCATTATGCGAGGTGACAGGTGACAGGGATTTGGGTTTCCATTTGTCTCCACTCTAAATCCCTTTGGTCAATTTGCTTAAATGTTTAACACTTTATTTTTCTTATCTGTAAAATGGGAATAAAATTAATACTTCTCCAATAAAATGTCTCTGAAAACTGAGCTATAAGTTATGGAAAGTGTTTACCATGACACAGTACTGTAAGTCTTTTATCACTATGAAATACTACTTTTTTTTTATTTCTAGCAATATTCCTTGTTCTGAAGTCTACTTTCATATTATAGTGATTTCTTTCCTTTTTTTTTCTTTTTTTTTAAGATTTTTTTTATTTATTTATTAGGAAAGAGAGAGAGTGAGAGAGAGCAGGTCAGAGTGAGAAGCGGACTCCCCATGGAGCTGGGAGCCCGACGTGGGACTCGATCCCGGGACTCCGGGATCATGACCTGAGCCGAAGGCAGTCGCTCAACCAACTGCGCCACCCAGGGGCCCGATTTCTTTACTTTTGATCGATGTATACATAGTCTATCTTGTTTCTATTTCGTTTTTTACATTTATCCTATTGGTATCTTCATGTATAGGATGGGTTTCCTATCAATTTCTCCTACTCAGTACCAGTGCTCTGAAAATTCCCTCCAGATAGAAACACAAGACAATCAGGGAGCTCACCTCCTTTATTTTTTCCCTCTCATGGATCATAGTCCTCCACTGCCTGATGTCCAGTGATGTGAAACAGTAGTTTCCTGTATTTTGTCCAGTTTTCTAACAGGAGGTTGAGTCCTGTCCTTGTTACCCCATTGCATCTGGAAATGGAAGTGATGTGGCAGAGAGCTGAACAATGATACGGCTTCTATTTTAACTCAGTTATAACTAGTATTTTTTTTTTTACTTTGAATTTCTACAAAATCTCTTGAGTGCCTAGTAATAGCTAAAAATATAATTAAAGTTATCTTCTCAGTAGTTTAGCTTCCAATCCCATCCAGTACCATCCATTTGATATTGACATGGCATTCTCAAAATGGCTTCAGAATTCTGAAACTTCTAAACATCATAAAACAAAATGGTTATTCTGGTGGAAAAAAAAAAACCATAAAAACCTTAAAGTAGAATGTTACAGAGTGTTTAAAAAGTTAATGAGTGGGCCCCAAATATATAAAATTGATATCAGAGGAGCCATCAAAATCTACTTAGAAGACATTAAGTTATTTACAAAGCACTTTATTAACAGCACTTGCTACTTGATGCTTAATAACCCAGTCCCTCAAATATTATATATCACGAAAATTAATGTCAATGAAAATAGTACATAGTATGCAGTCTTTCCCTGTTTTTATTTTATTCTATTTCAGTAACTCCTTGAGATAGGCTCAAAAGCCTTGGTTGTAGCAAGGCCAAAGAGAGAGCAATTTAATCAGTAGTCTTATAAAATAGCCAACATTCCCAGCTCCAGAGATGGAGATCTGCTACCTGCTAGTTGAGGTTCCCAAGGCAGAATGGGCGCATCACTGTGAGTTGTACAAGGATTTGGGTTTCCATTTGTCTCCACTCTAAATCCCTTTGGTCAATTTGCTTAAATGTTTAACACTTTATTTTTCTTATTCTGATTCCTCCTTTTCTTATTCTGATTATTCCAGAATAAATCCTTATTCTGATTTAGATGATCCATGGACGGTTCTTGGGAATCTGTTGAGCAGATAACCTCAGTAAAACTTCTTTCTTTTCCACCTAAATCCTTACTCTTGTAATTGCATCCTTGGTAAGTGGGATAAACTCATGCGAAATCATTCCTATTCTGTCCTCAAAATAGAAGTGACTAGCCCACGTGTCGTTTTGTCCTTGATTAATATGTATTTCCTAGTGATGTAGTTTTTCTCATTTGGGTATCTTGAACATAAGGAGAGGACTCCATGACCAAAGCAGATGGAAACAGCACATGGCAGGAGCTTTGGTTTCTCTTGGCCAAGCCTTGCCTATGCTCCTGACAGAGCTTACTCTGGAGTCCACAAAGGTGCGGATGCCACTGCGCCTTCTTCCTTCTTGATTCATGACTATCAGATAAACAGAATTCTTCAGGTTTGGCTTGATGACCAAAGAAATTCAACAAAGCGCCGTGTGTTTGTTTTCCTGTCGCTGCTAGAACAAAGTTCCACAAACAGGTGGCTTAAAACAGCATTAAGTCTATTTTGTTGTTCTGGAAGACAGAAGTCTGAAATCACCGTGTCAGCAGGATTGTGCTCTCCGAAGGCTCTAGGTGAGGACATCTCCTGGCCCCTTCCAGCTGCTGTGGCTGCAGCCACCTTTGGTGTGGCTCTGTTTGCAGCCACACAACTTCCGGACTCCATTACTGTGTGTTTTTCAGTATGTATCTATCTTCTATGTTGCTTTCCCTCTTCTTAGAGGGACACTGGTCTGATTGGGTTGAAGATCCACTCTACTCCGGTATGGCCTCATCTTAACTACTTACATCGCTAATGACCCTATTTCCAAATAAAGTAACGCTTGGCGGTTCTGGGGGTTAGGAGTTCAACATACCTTTTTTGGCAATGCAGTTGAATCTGTATCATGTGTAAAATCTTCAAAACTTGGATATCTGTCCCTATCGTCACCTTTCTCTTCTAAAGTTTCTTTTTTCCCAAAAAATGCAACGTTAAGTATCATCCTATGTACATAAGCATGTGTCTACCTGTAAACTACTATTATTCTCATGCTGATATATTCAATTCCACTTATCCCTTACCTGTTCAGTGTGGGTTGCTAGAAGGACAATCTCCAGGAATTCTGTCTTTTCAAAGAGCTACGTTTTCACTCATAACTAACCAAAGTTCTTACTTTCTCTTTCTTCTTTTTTCTCCCCTTCTATTATCTCTCAAATCTCTCACTGGGAGCTTAGTTTTTAATCTTCTGTCATTGATCCACGTTCAGGCTTCCCCAGAATCATGATTCTCCAGAATCGTTTTCTGGTGAGACTATACCTTTTAAATGTGTGCCTGTCCAACACTTTGGAGGCAGATAAAACTAGAATTCCATGTGATCATGATAAAGATAAGGTCTGTCTCAAGTCTCTTTTATAATATCTTATCCAGGAGAGAAATCAGAAATTATCCAGGCTAAGATTATTATTCACTTTCTAACTTATACACAAATCCTTTCTTCATCCAGCACTGAATATCTTCTTTCTACTCCCTTGAAGCCCACATTTATGTCTACAGTATCCAGAAGACACCCTGCAGTGGCAGGAAGAGAAGACAGTGTGAGCATACAAACATTTCTCTTTTTTTATAGAGTGTCCATTTTGGCTTTTTGCTTTGTGATTTTGTGGGCATTTTGTTTTGTTTCGTTTTGTCAGTGAATGATGCACAGCCGTGGGAAATGGAGTCCCAGGGTTAAATAGGATAGGCTAGAGCTAAAGCTTTTACCAGGAGGACATTTCTCTTGGAGGGGAGATCTCTAGCAGGGCTTCCGGCCTCTTGGGGAACAGTAGCAAAGTGTGAAGGGGGAGCTGAATTAAATGATGGCATCACTTTCTTCTCTGATTGTTGCTTTTTGACTCACATTTCCCCCCACCTCTCCTGATATACACCCTACAAGGGCTACATGTTTCATCATAAGTACAATCCAGAAATGCAGGCATGACCCGGAGCTTCTGTCTAACCCCCTCCCAACTCCCTGCCCTCCTGCTGATTGGCTACCGCCACCCAGAGTCCAGCTCTACTTGAAGGCCCCCACTTCTCTCCTCCTCTCTGTCTTCATCCTTCTGTTCAGGAGCTAAAAACCCTCGTCCTTGAAATTTTTATGGCCTAGGTCAAATATCATCTGCCCGCCTTTGCCCGCACCATCAACAACGTTGCCCTTGTGTTGTCCTTCCAGTATGAGCCATCAGAGAGCCGAGGCCTTGTGTGACCTGTGGATTGCTGTAGTGTCTCAGCTCGGAGCTGAATGTGTCATATTGGATGGGTTCTCAAAAAGAGATGTGTTTTTTGAAAATTTCCACGTGTATTCCCCCTTTCTCATTCCTGTGCTGATGAGGAAGGGGGCAGTGCGCCCCCAGGAGTCAGCAGCACAGACCGATTAAAACTTTCTGGGTGGGAATGGGAATATAGTTATTCCTCACTTTGCTTTACCTTGGTCTTAGACTATGAAAAAGGCTGGGGAAAAGAAATGACAAACCTCTGCCCAGACCTGGCGTGAGTCCCCGCCCAGGATGCAGAGTTGAAAGAGATTCTTACCCCCTCCACTCCCCCCACGCCCCCGCCCAGGGGCTGCAGAAGCCAATGCCTCTATGACTGAGTGACCCTGACCCTGAGGCCCTCCTTAAATTGTGTGCCCTGGTGCTCCATGTGCTTCTAGCCCTGATCTCACCTGTGTTTTCATTAAGGCTTCTTTGGGAGCCCAAGACATCTTCCTACATAGCATCAGGGTACTTTTTCTTGCTTTAGAAACAGGGTTGCCTGATAAAAATACAGACAGCCTAGTTAAATTTGACTTTCAGATAAACAACAAATATTTTTTTTTAGTATGAATATGTCCTGAATATTGCATAGGACATGGTTAGGCTAACGTGTTTTTGGTGTTTATCCGAAATTCAAAATTAACCACACATCCTCTATTTTTATTCGTGAAATCTGACCACACCTTCCTGGAGGTTTGCTGGGGGTGATAATTTCATGACAGTCATGGGTGGCAGATTCCCCGTCAACAATAATCTCATGGAGGGGAGGTCTCATCTGTCCCAGGAAGGAGCATCTACATAATGAAATGCCGGGTTGAGAGTCTCAGAACTCATTGCTACACGATTATCATCTTTCTAGCCCTCTCATTTTTTCTGTGCAATGAGAACATATCAGATCAAGTAAACATAACCACTCAAAGCATTCATAAAATATTGAACATTTAATTTGAGTCTCTCAAAGCAGCTAAGCCTACTTTAACTGTTTGAAAGTGTTGTATACTTACTAGTAACTGATTTGCAAAGGGTCCATACTATACAGTCCGGGAGAAGAATGAGCAGCCCCCTTCCCCACTGCATTCTTTCCAAGGAGGTTAAAACTACACCAGATAGGCAGCTTGCTAATACAGTCCGCTTTCACACAGACTGCATTTCAGTCCCTGGAAAAAGAATAATGCCCTTTTGGCTTGAAAGAGAGGACTTCAGTTGGAAAAAGATGCTTTCTTCATTTTCTTCTTTGACTATCACCTTCCTGAACCTTCCTCGGAGCCAAAAATGAGCATGTGAAGGTGGAGGAATCCAATTCAGCAACATCGGATAGGAAGATGCATCCAGGGTAATTGAGTATCTGCAAGAAGAATTATCTATGATAGGAAAAGGGAAGGAATGTATCAAAAGACAACGTGTTAACAAAATCTAAATCACAGAAACAATAATCTAGTATCTCGAGGTTAAGAATTAAAACCACTGGTTATCATCATAGGATGAACAAAGTAACACATTTATAAGGAAGATAGAAATGTCTGGGCTATATCGTCATCTGTAGGGTACCTATCTGAATACTACAAGCTATGGTTATAGTGTCAAGTAGGGTATTACATTGTTATAGCGGTTTCAAACCTTGCTGAAATATCAGATTCAACAGACGTATTGAGGTGGCCTCTCTTGGGCTTTAGATCTGGTAATCTATATTTTAAGTCTTCCTAAGAAATTCTGATAAGACACATTTGGGGATTTATTTATTTGCTGATTCAACAAAATACCAAAACGCTTATTGGGTACCAAAGCTATTCTAGTTTTTTTGTTTTTGTTTTTTCCAGATTCCAACTCTAATAAACTTATATTCTAGTGGGAAGAGAAAAAAATAAACAAGCTAAATAAAAAATAAGTAATATGTTAAATAGTGATACATGCCATTAAGGCAAATAGTCAGAAGGGAGAGTGTGTGCCTGGTGGAGGCAGGTGGATGCTATCTTAAATATAGTGATGATGAAAAGCTCAGATATGAGGCCATAAAAAGAGCAATTAACACAGAGAACATTGTCTACACTGTGAGGCAGGAGTGGGTTGCAGGAAGGTTCATGGAAGAGCAGGAAGGCCAGTGTGGCTGGGAAGGCAGTGAGCAAGGCACAGGATGAAAGATGACGTCTGAGAGGCAACCATGGGTCAGATTATCAAGACTGTTATGTCAAGATTAGATCTTACTCTTTGGATGATGGAAAGCTATTGAAGCATTTATAGCAGGGAAGTTAGATGATCAGATTTTTATTTTGAAGTCTTCCTTTGGTTGTGCAAAATCAGTTACCAATTACCTGCTGATATAGTTGTCCAGGTGTCTAATGACGATAGCTTGACCAAGGTGGTAATAAGTGGTTGGATTTGAGATGCCTGGTTGGTTCACTCAGTTAAGCATCTGCTTCTTGCTCAGGTCATGATCTTGGGTCCTGGGACTGAGTCCCATACTGGGCTCCTTGCTCAGTGGGGAGCCTGCTTCTCCCTCTGCCTGCCACTCCCCCTGCTTGTGCTCTCTCTCTCTCTCTCTTTCACTCTCTCTCTGGCAAATAAAAGAAAAAAAAGTGGTTAGATTCAAGACATGTTTTTCAAGGTCAGGATTCAGTAGAATTTGTTGATTAATTGGGTATGGGTTAGAAGAGAGAAGCAAGATTCCAAAATGACTTTGAATCTTTGGCATGAAAACTTGATCAATGGAGATACTAGTTTATTAGGTTGGTGAACATTCGGGAAGTAGCGAGTGTGAGTGTCGAGGTGTGGAGTTACTTTTGGAAATGAGAAGTTTGAAATGCTTCTTTGACAGCCAGGGGAAGATGTGGAATAGGCAACTGAATCACTGAGAATCAGTTTTAAGGGAAGATTTCAAAACTGGTGACATAAAATTGGGGAATTATCAATATATAGATAGTACTTAAGCCACGAGGTTAGTTGAATTGCTAAGATCAAGACTTGCAGTGGCAAAAAGAACCAAAATTTAAAGGTAAGTTAGACTAGGCAGTTCCGGTGTTACTGTTTCTCAAGAGATATTATTTGCATTTGGGGTTGAATAATACTTTGCATGCAAAACAGATAAAAGGATTCTAGAATGTTCAGCATCCCTAGATCTGCCCACTAAACACCAGCACCACCCCCCAATCACTGTGATGGTAAATACCCCACATATTTACAAACTCCTCCAGAGGTGCATTCTGGTAGAAAACCCTTGGCTATAGAGTTATTGAAATCACTAACTGCCTTCAAGTATCTACTGATTTATAAGATTTTATTGTAGGGACTATGAGTTTCAAATACATTTGTATTAGAATAGTATATGTTATGCAGGGTTATAGAATTCGGGGATATGAAAATTTGTTTGCCAACAATGTCTTAGGGCCAAGAAAATAGAGCAAGCTCAAAACAGCAGTTAATCTACTTTTACTATTTTGCTGCTTAGTCATAATTAACCAATTAATTGATTCCCCTAGCATCCTTTGTAAAACATTCCAAGAATAATGAATGCTGGATTAAGACACTGATTTTGGTAACCTAGCACACTTCTTAGCACCCCATCCCCACCCTGGAATTATACGCTCAGCTGTTTTTGTTCCCAAATTCGTTTATATAAATTGTCCACAATATTGAAAATGCAAAATAGATGATATATCGGGCACTATTTTCAAAATCAGTATTTTGTGGAGCACTATTTTGTATGAGCATTCATTCCTGGGGTGATGATAATGTATATCTTCGTATAAATTGCATCATCTAGTATGTGCTCTTTTGGGGAAGACTTCTTTCATTCAATGTGATGATTTTGCGATTTATGGGTAAAGTTTTTAAGATTCAGTGAGTGTATCAGTAGTTGATGACTCCTTATTGCTGAGTAGTGCTTCCTTGTGTGTATAAACCACAATTTCTGTGTCCATTCTCCTGTTGTTGGACATCTAAGTTGTTCCCAATTTGGGCTATTATGAATAAA
>JAPYYJ010004701.1:0-10155 GCA_028533885.1 Nasua narica
CTCTCTCTCTCTCTCTCTCTCTCTCTCTCGCAAGCATAACATGGAGCGCACAAGCCATTTCTTCCACCCAGAATGTCTCTCTATTCCTTGCCTACTGATGAGCTTTTCTTATACAATCCAAAGCCCTTCTTTTCCTATTTATTTCTTCCTCATGCTAGAAGTAGCTGGTCACTCCTTCCACTGTGTCCTCCCATTGCTGCACAGCCTCCATTATTGCCCTTCCCATTTGTCTTTGTTTGCATCACTCCTTACCATGAGAGTAGGGTTTGTGCATTATATACCCAAGAGTCCCCCAAACCTATACGGCTCTTAAACTCCAACAGAAACTGTTATCTAAATAGTTGAATATGTAGACAATAAATGAGACTGTATAAACACATAATATATGTTCATTTTGCTTATGTAGTTATCTTATACAACACTCAGAGTTTTCTATTTTAATTGATTTTATGAGTCCTATTCCTCTACTAACTAGTGAGGGGCTAGAGGACAGCAATTTTGTATCACTTACACTTATAAGCCCTTACATTATCCAAAAAAAGAGCTTTAAAGTCACTAAGTATTATTTGCTGAAATTAATTTAAATTATTACAGCAGGAGTAAGTGCTAGGTGGAATGGAAAAGCATTTTATAACTTGTATCACTAATGCACTGTTGTAATGTATGCAGAGTCTTAAAAAAAAAGGAGTAAGTGCTAGGTGACTCATTCAGTAACAAGTGAAGTTAGGTCCTCATTGTGTCATGTGATTCTAATATTTATTACTGATATAGCCAATATATGTATCATTAAGTGACCCAGTCTTTCATTTACTATGATTCTGAGGCTAAGCACAAGAGGTGTTCGGTTAAGCCCAACAGATCACCAAAGTGCTAGCAAAACTGCAGTAGCCTTTTTGGAAAGTCAGTTTACGGTAATACTACAGACTGTGTCAAAGGTATACAAATTTCCTTTTTAAATTCTCATTATAGGGGCGCCTGGGTGGCTCAGTGGGTTAAAGCTTCTGCCTTCAGCTCAGGTCATAATTTCAGGGTCCTGGGATCGAGCCCCGCATCGGGCTCTCTGCTCAGCAAGGAGCCTGCTTCCCCATCTCTCTCGCCCGCCTCTCTGCCTACTTGTGATCTCTCTCTCTCTGTCAAATAAATAAATAAAATCTTTTAAAAAAATAGAAAAATAAAAAAATAAATTCTCATTATAATCATAGTCTTCATAATTTAAGTATCAGCATTAATTTCTTTCAAACCCAATAACTTGATATCTAGCTCTTTAGAAAACTTAAAATATTAAACTTCCCCACAATTTTCAAATGATTTATGCTTCTCTATCATGTGCAATAGTTCTCCCCAACACACACCGAGATACTTTGCAAAATACTGAAAAGTTACCTAGTGATTCATCCTCAGTGTAATATGAGATGGAAGCATAATGAAATGGCAGAAATCAGGTTCTGTTTCCAGAGATTCTAAAATAGTATTCAGACACTATTCACACAGAAATGTAAGGCACTCAGTTTTCTTTTTTCATTTTTTTGGTCCTCTTAGTATCTAATGAGGAAAGACAGACCAACAAAATTCTTATCCAACCTCTCATGCTACAGCTGAGTGAAGTTAGTCACTAACCTCAGAAACAGAATATTGTTGCTACTTATCAGCCACGAGACTTGGGTAGCTCACTTTATATCACTGACACTCAATTCCTCCATCTGTAAAATGGGGTAAATACTTTCCCTCTTTATTGAACAAAGGGGTCCTCCAAGAATTTACTAAAGTAATATATGCGAAACATGCCTTAAAAATCACTTAGGAAAATATACAAATTATATAAAACATGCAAAGAGGCAAAGAATATATCAAATATTTTCCTTACTTATAAGAAGTTTTTAATATCTAAGTGAATTTTAAAGATGCATATTGATGAACGAATGGATAAATGACTCACGGTGGGAAGAATCATACCATAAATATGAAGCTGGAGAGTGTCTTCAATAATTGCTAAAGAGTCAGGGTGGGAGGATAATTGACAATGAAATTGCAAAGCAGAAAGGAGATCTTGAGCTACAGACAGAGGAGCATGGTGAAGATGAAGAACTTCACACTGGGGGAAGACACTGGTATGTAACACCTGTGAGACCAGGAACTACACAGTTGAGTCTCAGTAATGCAACAAGGAAATACAGTGTGACAGCCAAATGCCATTTCAAAAATACCTCAAGTTCTTCATTGGTATTTATTGAACATTGTGAGGGCTAAGTGTAGACCAAAGCAAACCTTTGTTAAAATGTCAGCTTTCTGTTCACCCCCTCCCACAACCCTTCCCACACACACAATACCTGGAGGATATTTCTTGCTCATTTGGGAATTACCCACTCTGACTAGAAATAGCCCATAAGGATACGTCACCCCTCTCTTCCACCACTGAGAGTTGGAGGTCTGGGCATCTGGGAGCACAAGCCCTGCCATGCCACTCCCCCTGCCACCACCAATAACAGCCTCCTGTTCCAGACCTCTGAGAGGTGTGGCTTGTCTTCTGCTCCCTGTGTTTCTTCTGGTGATAATTATGACGAACACCAGCCCTGTCCTCTTCATTTCTGTAGAGGGGGCAGAAGGCTGTAGACTCCATGTTAATAATTTTTATCCCATCACTTTTGTTATGGTTAAAGTTAGTACAGTGAGTTGGAAGTTCCAAATTTAGGGAGGACAGAGAAGGCTGGCTTGACATTCACAGGGGGAATCTGAGCAGGCAGCCGGGGCAGGGTTGATGCAGACCCATGATCCACAATGGACATGGTGACTGGGACTCTGTGGTTTATCTGATCACACATGTTCTGATGGGGAGGTTATTAAAAAGTAGTCAAACCCATAGTATCAAGTGTGTGTGTGAGTTATATTTCCTGTGTCTCTTACCCATGGATCTTGAGACCTTGTTCAGGAGTTCCAGCAGGGGTACACAAATATTCAAATATCCTGACCCAAAGAATGATCTATGTCTGTGTGTCTATCTCTCATAATAAAGACTGAGAAGAAACTTACCATTTGCCAGGCACTACTCCTAGCACTTTAAGTATATTAAATAATTTAATTTTCACAGCAACGGTATGAGCTAGTACAAGTAATAGCCCCATTTTTCAGATGACAAAACTGAGGCCCCAAGAACTTAAGTGGTGATCCAAGTGACACAGCCAGGGTCCAAGCCCAAGCAATGTAGCTCCAAAATCCAAGCTTTTAGGGACTACATTATCCTGTCTCCCAATTAATGGTACAGAGGTCTTACTCAGATGGGACAGGAATAAAGGAAGAAGAAATTATGTGTCCTCCTGAGATGGAAAGCTGTCATTGCAAGATATTTCTTTTCCTTCCTACTCCTTCCCTTCTCCATTCTTAATACATTTCTAAGGAAGGAAAGACAGATATTAAAATGATGGGGCAGATGGCAATGTGGTCTTTGGCGGTGTGGTCATTAGGTATGTGAAAATTGTAAGGTAAGAGTTCTGTTTGCAAGACTTCTCACTAAGGATGACCCGAAGACAGGTGTGTATCATTGATGAGGTAGAGGCCACGGATTGATGGCACACAGACACCAGGAGAGAGGTTAGGGCCTGAACTTTTAAGGTAGCATGACAAGATTTTGACCTCTGCATTGCCCTACTTTTTTAACCACTGAGACTAAAAACACCACCAGCAGGTTGTGACATGGGCTCAACTTAACCTAACCTAAAAAGTGAGACATTTAATCATCTTGAAGACCTCCTGCATTTTTAAAATCTGTGACCATGTAAGTATTAACCTAAGCCTAGCATTGGTCAAAATTAGCCCCAGTGCTCCATCACTTAAGTCCCCTTGTCTCATATCAATTTCCACAGTTACAGGTAGATAAAATAAGCTCACTACCAAAGCCAAGTCAGCTCCTGACACCAAATGTTCCAAGGGACAGAAAACATCAAGTTCAGCATCTCTGGCACACTATCTGGCTCATTCTGACACATTCTGGCAGAAAAAAAAAAAAAAAACTTTGAACTGTCACAGTTTAGTTATTCGGAATGTCAGCCTGTAGAACTCAAAGGCTAAAAGTTTTATTATGACCATTTTCTGCTCCAACTAAACAATAAAAACATCATGCAAAAAAACACTTTATTTGCAGCTGAGTTATATTTAATGATGTGACATAAGAAAAGCACTGTAGATTGCAAAACTACCCCCTGAGATACCTGTCCATAAAAATCACATCAGCATCCCTCAGATACAGGCCGAGCAGCTGACCAAAAGTTACAAGGAAGTAGAAAGAAAAATTGGAGGAAGGAAGAGAAGGTTTTATTCTCCGTTTTTACAAGAGCACTGAGAACATTTGAATGCTAGCAACCTATAATAAAGAGAATGAAAGAGACTGGTCTACTCCCTATTGAATCGATCTTTTCTAAATTTCAGGTCATTAGCTTAAATAATGTTTATGCTACCCACCACAAGAAAATGCTTAAAGGAAAAGTTTACTTTTTATGCCTTTAAATTGCTTTGAAAAATAGCAAGGCAGAACTATAAATGAAGTAACCTATTCCTGTTATGTTTGATTTCCAAGATTAACTTGATTTTTATACATAAAAACATAGTGTGTCAGATTCAAATGCATAGTAATTACTTAGTGTCTGGACTGATGTGCTAACCCCCTGCATTAGAATCTGAGCTTATAAGCCTAACCCTAAAACCAGTCAGTCTCCCTTTAGCTCCTACAGCTGTCTGGCAACCATGGACCCCTCATTGTCAGAAGCAGGAAGAAAAGGGCTGGACAGAGCCATACAAGCAATGTGTTCACTGCTGACTGCAGTCAACGGGTACTTTAGATAAGTAATGATTCAGACACCATCATGATCTCTGTACAGAAAAGCAGATCATGGCAGTATTTTAAATCATCATCAAGATTCAAAGCTCCCTTATTGATCATGATGATAAATCTGAGCTCTTGGAGATCAGTTATTCAGGATGGAGAAGTTTCATTTTTTATTATTAACATATAATGTATTACTTGCTTCAGGGGTACAGGTCTGTGAATCATCAGGCTTACACAATTCACAGCACTCACCATAGCCCATACCCTCCCCAATGTCCATAACCCAGCCACCCTATCCCTCCTCCTCACCCCTCAGCAACCCTCAGTTTGTTTCCTGAGATTAAGAATCTCTTATCATTTGTCTCCCTCCCTGGTCCCATCTTGTTTCATTTTTTCCCTCCCTACCCCCCACGATCCCCACCCTACCTCTCAAATTCCTCATATCAGGGAGATCATATGATAATTGTCTTTCTCTGATTGACTTATTTTGAGGATGGAGAAGTTTTTTAACACCAAGAACAATATCTTTATTTTGATATTTTGCTGTCTCTCTTGCACAGGCACATATAATTATTGGCTTAACCCAAAACATCATGGGGTACCAATTTTATATCTTTTAGGGTTCATTCTTACAAATATTATCAATCCATTTTTAGTGTACCTGTGAAAACTGTCTACTACAGTATAGTCTTGGGACTATCAATGTGTTTGTGGGTATAAGAATGTGTACATCCCAGCTGTGCATCATACTTATACAAACAACTTTCCTTATATGTGTGATATATTTTGATGCAAAACACCCTAAATCAGTCAATGACTAATAACTATGGCAGACCCTTTCCTCACTAAAACCACAATACTAATTAGATTGCCACAATTTTGGCTAAGCCAAAATGGTAGATAATAAGGTCACTCTCAAGTTTCTCTCTCTCCCTCTCTCTCTTCCTCTGCCAATATGAATGCGACAATGGGTCATCTTATACATGTCCAAGAGAGCTGGGTTCTACTTTCAGCCTCACTGCTATAAAACTATAATCTACTTAAAGAATAACATTAATGTACATTTTCTATTTATCTCAAATGGAAAATTATAGGTAAAATTACTTTCTATAACCTCCTTTGAGTGATGTTATTATAGTATCATCATTGTAGAATCCACATAGCATCCATTATTTGGTGGATCTCATTCCATTTTATTGTTGTGTTCATTAAAGATCATCTCATACCTACACATTAATTTATCCTTGTATAGTAAGTTTCTCCAAGAATGCTGGGGGTTGGACTAATTATATAGATACTCATCGGGATTCCTCAGAATATCCTCCAACACTATAAAAATGTAATCAGTTACATAAACTCATTTAATGGAAGTCTCACCAGAAAAAAAGGCAATCAAACTAATATCAGATTCAGAAAAAATAAACCATATCACTGTTTATCTAGCACTGCACAAGACAGACACAAGCAACCCCAGCACTAGAGAGATGTTCTGCAATGAAGTCTGGTAACATGTTATCATACTTCACACTGCTTAGCAGCAGCATCCCAACAAAACATTCTGTATTGCCACGAGTAGCATATCAGGATGACTTGAGTAATACGGGAAGAAATAAGGTTATCTACTCTAACAAAGCACCTCAAACAACCCCAAAATACAGTGGCTTGAATAAGATTGAGGTTTCTTACTCTCTTGCAGAGCCATTTGGCTGTGACCCAACCTAGTAAAGCCAGCTCTGCCATCCCCCATACTCAGCTCTTAGGACTGCCCCACTTCTCACTATTTTCCAGTCAAAATCAGGGGAAAAAATGGCAGGAGGGTGTCTAGGTCAAGTGAATTAATTTTGAAGGAGATAACCCAGGAATCACACATATCATTTCTGCTCACATCCAACTGGTTTGTAATTAGCTGCAAAGGAGATAGGAAATGCCACTTCTAGCCAAGTGAGAGTTTTCTTACTAAAAAGAGGAGAAAAGAAAGATACTAGGAGGAAGTTACTAGTCCCTATCCTTTTCCAACCCTCTGGTCATCCCAGTATTCATGCATAGCCTTTTTTGCATATACAGTGCACTCACATCCTTTTCCAAGTCCCCTCTGATTCATTCAGCTCAAAGCCCTGGGACTCTAGGTGATGCAAAGTCATTTTCACTAGGACCAAATGAGGCTCCTCACATTTCAGTGACCTATAGACTCATATGTAAGTGTTCTCTCTCTCTGTTTCTGTCTCTCTCTCTCTCTCTCTCTCTCTCTCACACACACACACACACACACACTTGCAATGATAGAGAAGGATCGGGATAGCTGTCATAAAATTTTCAATTTATAAAAGACAAGAAGGGCACACACATAGCACTGAATGGTCTGCAGGAACGATGAATTCTGCTGGACAGGAATTCCAGAAAAAGCCCCTTCCTTGAAAGTATAGGTCATCTCTTAGTTGGAATATGGCTCTGTTCATCATCAGGCAACTCTGTCAATTATTCTCTGTGGCTACCAGCATTGCTCTCTGGATGGTTTTCTCCATTATAGTTGTCCCATAACCAAAGAAGTGGTCCTTGACACATATGTCAGCTATCTGCCGGTACATGTTCAAAGGGAAGAAAGATGCTTTAGAACAATCATAAGCTTTTGTAGACCAGACTTTTTTCTTTGGCAAAACAATTCTCTAAAAATTGTGGTAAGCTCTTCGTGGGCTTGCTTCTGCCAAGTTCCAAGTGCAATAACCATTCCTAAAGTTCTCCTTCAGGCATAGTTCTCAAACCGAGTGACTCTTCCCTTTATTTACTGATCTCTGTATTTCCTCAAAATCATGATTGCTACCCTAAGGCCATTCTAAACAATAAACTTGCTTCCTTTTGGAATATTTGTACTTGAATGTGGTACAAATCAGATCCTTAATCAGATCCTTGCCCTGGAGTTTCTCCCTGGTCTGGGTGTGGTGTCTTAACAGGTTTGTGAAAAGAGCTCTGAATGGTAGTTTTATCTTCAGAAGTTTGCACCAAGGAGTTGACTTTTCCAACCCCGTGAATCCCCAAACTTAACCTGCAGGTCATAGGAAGAGATTTTCTTTTAGCAGATCTACGTTCCTTTCCATCTCTGCTTCCAAAACTGGTTAATCCCATCTGCCTTTACCTCTCTTTTGTAAAAACCAGGAAGAAGGAGCCAATAAACATCAAATGTTTGAGTTTTTCCATGTAGTCACCCTGGATCAACAAGCATGTAGTCTGTTTTTCAGGTTATTGTATACTAGATTTAACCAAATATTTTTAATAGTCTATAGTCAGCAGCATGAGAACTTGTAGGATATACCACCTTGCAACCCATTGTTAGACTGCTAAGCATAGTCTTAACTATTGTTATGTAGAACCTCACTCTGGGTACTATTTCCTGTATTCATCAGCTGTTATAACAAAAGATTTCAAAACAGAGTGGTTTATAATAAGAATAAAGCTCATTATTTCTCCCAAGGCAGTGTAGAGCCCCTAAGGTGGTTTTACCATTGGTGACTAATGACATTAGTCATTAAGACTGCTCCAGTTGTCATCATTCCCCAACCAGTAGACAAGGGAGAAGAGACAACCAAGGCAAACACGAACTAGAGAGATGACCTAGAAATTACACATATTTCTGCTCACATCCCATTGGCTTAAATTTATTTATATAGCCGCATCTTGATTCAAATGTGTTCTCTAGCAAGACAACCACCTGCTCCACTAAAACTGACTTGAAAGGAATTCTATTATTAAAGAGAAAGGGGGAAATGGTTAGCGAAGAGCAATCATAGTCTCTGCCACATGGAGATTTCAGTATCTCAACCATTATTTTGATTTCCTGTTTTAACATGGGTTCCTAAGAGTCTGCAAAGCAGAGTATGCAATGCAGCATCTCAAGTAAAGACCAAAGACTCACCCTGGATGAGTTTACATAGATTACAACCCCCACACATTACACCATCTCAGTTCCACCTCCTGTTTCCCATAATAATTTATATCCCATAAAAAGGAGCAAAGAAGGAGGCCTTCTTTACATTTAGCATGTAAGTCTATTGCTTCCTTTTGGAATATTTGTACTTGAATGTGGTCTTTATTATCTTATCCACATGTTGAAATTCTTGAAATTCTGTGTAACATAGCACCCACCCATTAGCTGTAGTATCATCTCCAGATAGGTCTGGGCAACCTTTTCAGCCCAGATATTATTCTCCTTCAGTTCCATAAATATAAAAATTATGACTCATGGGAATATGATTTAAGCAAAACACAGCCACATAAACGAGCTCTATAACATTCTAAGATAAAATGGAAAACAAATCCCCTACTGGTTATAGTACATTAACCCTTAAGGCAGGTGTCCAGCATACCATTTGAACCTTTTCAATGGTAATTTCACACATGCTACTTCCAGTATTATAATTCCATATTCATCTTCTGATCATAATAAGCTCCCTTCCCAGATACTTTAAGTGCAAGTGCAAATCTTGGGCAAAGGATTCACAAAAGGTCTTGCCACGACCATAAATTGAATATAATGTTATTATGTATGAGATGTTTGAGAATTTAATAGCAGTGCATTTGTTATCAAGAGATGGTAATCTCTGATTGAACCAACAAGCAAATCTTTTTCTTAGACCTGCAAGGAAATAGAACAAACAATAGAAAATGATGACTCAAACACAATGCTTTTTCTAAGAGGCTCTACTTACAATCGAATTGTCCCTCAAAAAACAATCTCATTGGCCTTCCCTCAAACTCTTATAAATGCATTTCTAATTCTCATCAGCAGATTTATTGTGAGCTGTAAGTCTGAGGGCATGTAACACTTGCCAGTTATTTTTAAAACTTCTGAAATGGCAAATATTTCAACACTATTTCAAGAAATATGACTGTTCTTGGGGTGACTGGGTGGCTCAGTCATTAAGCATCTGCCTTTGGCTCAGATTGTGATCCCAGGGTCCTAGGATCGAGCCCTGTATCTGGCTCCCTGCTAGCCGGGAAGCCTGCTTCTCCCTCTCCCGCTCCTCCTGCTTGTGTTCCCTCTCTTGCTGTGTCTCTCTCTGTCAAATAAATAACATCTTTAAAAAAAAAAAGAAATATGGCTATTCTTGACTTTTTTTTTTAACGAACCCCTATTTAAAAGGAAGAAACATACATATACACCTCTCATGTACCAGAAGACCAAATACTGACAACATAATTTTTTTATCATATAGATTGATAAATATACAACTTTATTTATGTCCATAATAGATATTCTAAACCAATCATAGCACCCTTTCCCACAAATGTTAGAAGTAGCCTTAGAATCGTTCTTCATATATGGTACATCTCTACAATGGAATATT
>JAPYYJ010004702.1:0-10154 GCA_028533885.1 Nasua narica
TTTTGACAAATACAGGTTTTTAATATCATTAAAATCCTAAGACTAAAATGGTTAAGAATTGCCAAAGTAACTGAAGTGAGAATGATTATAGTTTTTGTGACTCTTGTTTGAAACATTGCTAGTTCTTTAATGTTTGCTTTTCCCGATTAAGGATGCCTTCTCTTAAGCCACCAATGATACACAGAAATAATAATAAAGTATTTCTCTGTGAACAAAATGAAGTCTTTAACTTTTCTCTCTACCTGAACCCTCTGAAATTTAAAAGATCTCCTGAAGTATTCTTCCTTCCTTGGCAATCACAGCAGTCATTTGCATAAGTTCAATAAAAACTGCATTCTCTTTGTAAGGGGACACCACTGGTTTCAAAATATTGGTTATTTTACCAAGGCTTTAACTGGAATGTCCTATTTGAGAGACATGCAGAGCCTCAGATATGACCAAACGGCTTTAAGGAACTAAGGTTGACCTTATGAAGCATGAAGCCAATAGAGCCCCTTGGAAATGTTGGCCTGATACCTTGCATACAGAGTTCCCAGCCGCCTCACCAGCTGAGTGAAGACTGTCACTTCCTGGCAGGTGGAGGAACCTCAGGATACCTTGGAGACCTCGTGAAAAGGAATTCACCCAAATCTACAGGTATTGCAGGCATGTCTGATGGCAAGCATCTGGCTTGCCTGATGGCCCAGAGAGGCTACTAAAAGTTCAACCTAGATTCCTTATAAAAGTTCCAGCAAAGCTGATTCTAAAAGATCGATACGATCACTCTATTCTTACTAAGCTTATGTCATGAGGCCAAGTTTGTTAAAATTGGACTTGTTTTACAAACAAATTAGTCTTGATTTGGCTATTTTTGATAAAAAAAATGAGGGTTATTACATACAGAGAGAAATTGTTTCAACAACACATCTTTGTAGATAATAGATCTTAAGCACTCAAGACTCAAGACACTGAGTTTGTAATTTGCTCCTACCATTAACCTGTATTTTTTGTTTCTATAAAAGGTGCCTCTTACAAATTACCTGATTGCTTGCTAAACAAACAAGGATATGAAGGCAGGAGATACTTTAACTGCTGCACAAGGTGAAAGCAGTGTTAGCATAAAAACAGAATGCGCGGGACGCCTGGATGGCTAAGTTGGTCAAGTGGCTGCTTTTGGCTCAGGTCATGATCTCAGGGTCCTGGGATGGAGCCCCAAATCAGGCTTCTTACTCAATAGGGAGCCTGCCTCTCCCTCTCCCTCTGTCTGCTGCTCCCCCTGCTTGTGCTCTTTTTCTTCTTGACAAAAAAATAATAAATAAAATCTTTAAAAAAAAAAGAGAAAAAAAAAAAAAACCAGAATGCGGTGTGTATATTCCAGATATCACAAAAATGTAACAGGATGGCTAGAAGATACAAATACTCCAATTGGGGCTTTAAACAGTCTCTCTCTTTCCTTTAGTGATTGGTTAAACTCCCGGACTAGAGGAAAATTTTGATCAACTATCAAAGGTTGTTTTCCTTGGGCTCCTCTTTCTCATTATAATACTAACTTTATTTTGTTGTCTTTTCCGGTGACTCCCTGCCTGGTGCCAAGACTCCTTTGCCGTCATAAACTCCAGCTGACAGATAATCCTTCCTACTCAAGGAGGTTCATATATGTTGTCTACCGTGGATTGGCTGCCTCTGACTTTTGTAACTCATACATAGAAATTCCCCAACTGATCAATGTTGACCCATACGTAAGGACATCTTTATACCCCTCTTCAGCAGGAAGAAGTTACCAAAGATAAGACCTTCCACCCTCAACGACCTTAAAGATTTAAGGGTCAAAATTATTCAGGGGGGTATGATGTGGAAAACAAAGGCAGAAGGGAAATGTCCTTATAATCCGCAGCCCACTGACAAATACTTGAGGCAGGCAGAGTACAACCTTCCTCCAGGACACTCCCAGCTGTCTTGAGGTTAATGCCTTGCCAAAGGGAAAAACTATCAGAGCTGGACAATAGCCAGGCCTCCAGGACCCTGGTGAGTCTTCTTCAGCAATTGAAAATCCTTTTGGAACTTCCCTTTGTCTTTACTTCCCTCGACGCCAAAGTATAAAATCAGTTGTTCCTCACAATCCAGAGGCTACAGCTCTTTCTGCCCATAGGGCCTGTCCCCTTGCTTTAATAAAATCACCTTTTTTCACCAAAGATGTCTCAAGAATTCTTTCTCGGTCCTTGGCTGGAGACCCCAGCAACACTACTCCCAAAACACATCACAAGCACCACAGAGCTGGCAACTAGCCCAGGGGTATAGTTCAAGGTCAACTCCACCCCGAACTCCGGCCATGTTAGAGAAGGTTAAGGCAAAACGCTGCTTTTGAGCGCCACTGTGTGCGGGAGCTCGCCCGCTGTGATCTTTTGCTTTCCCTGACACAGCTCACTTTATACCATGGCGTCCAAGAAAGCAAGCAGGATGGGCCAGCCCTAGGTCTCCACTCACGAGCCTCCTGGCACCACACAAGCGCATGTGCACATGTGCGTTCAGGCACGCACATGTGCATACATATACACATAGGCACACCTACTTATGCACACACACACCCCCTCCCCGCCCCAAGCACAAATCTTTTTTAAACCATTTAACAATGATTCATCGTTAACAATGGTTAAATGTTAAGATCGTTTAACAATTGAGGGAGGACAAAGCGGCATAGGCTATTAAACTTGACAAAAGCCTGTGAACGAGAGTACGGTATAGAAGTTTCTAAGCTAGAAGGGAGTTTCAAATTCATCTAGTCCGGTGGTTCTCAAACTTTGCGGATCACCAGGATCACCGGAAAGCATAGAATAACAGCTCCGTGGCCCTGCCTGGAGTTGCGGTTGTGTAGATCAGGGATGGGGCCCGAGGATGTGCATCCTCATACGCTCTCAGGAGAAGCTGTGGGGGGAGGGGGGTTTCCCTAAACCGCAGTGTGAGAAGCTCTGGTTTGGCTCAACCTCTGATCCAATGATGGAGAAATTAAAACTCAGAGGAGCTAAGAGTCTTGTGTGAGGTGACAACAGCTAGTAAAGAGCTGACACTAAGACCTTGATTTATTGACTCTTGCCAGATGCTAGAAAGCATACACTTCCATATCTCATGAAGCTGTGGGAGCTTTCGATTTGACCCAGGCCTCGTCCCAGGTGGTACCAGTGCCTTCCAACCCTTTTTGTTGCCTTAACACACATCACACCCCCCCTAAGAGGCCATCCCTGGTTTAGGGAGGCTTCCTCTATGACATATTTCAAAATCTCTAAATATCTGGGTCAAGAACACTGTCCCACTCTCGCAGGGGCTCTCACTCATTCCCACAGTGTCCCCAGGTTTCTGCCAAATACATATTTTCATATTTTGATAAGGAAAAACCTGTACTTTAAGCTGGCCTATCGAACCAGCAAGGGAACTCCAGTTCCTGTCTCAAAGCCCTTCTGGGTTCTTCTTTCTTACCCCATTTCCCGTGTGCGAAAATACCAAGTATGCGGAAATAGGAAGGTATAAATTACCCTCCCTGCTTGTGCTCGGGGCTCAGACCTCTGGAGAAGAGTCTCTTAGCCCACCGGTGTCAAAATAAATCTCCAATCCTCCTAAGTCTCCGAGTACTGCCTGGTTTTTCCGCTGGTATCCAGTCCAGGTTCTGCTACCATTCAGGCATATCTAAGCGAGCCTCTCAGCCTTGATGGCTCACAAACATCCCAAACTCCAAATGTTCCAGAAAGAAACCATCCTCTTCAACTTCCAAATCTCTCGTGGTTTCCACAGTTTAAAAACCTGCAGCCCCTTTAACTGCTCCTCTTCCCTGACTTTCCAGATACAATCCTGATGCTACCCCCCACCCCCAGTCGCCCATAGAATATAAACTCTGAGTGCTGGGACCTTTGTGTTCACCCTGTATTCCTGACATCTACAATAGTCTCTGGAATACAATAGACATTCCATACATATTTGCTCTCTGATCGACTAAATCCCTGAATAAATCCTTATCTTCCTTCTAGCACTACTGCCGGGACCTTAGTTTAGCCTTCTATCCAACTGTGCTAACATCCCCAAATAGCCATAAGCCTGAATTTGCTCTTTCGAGTGCCCCAAAGTACCACAGGGCTGCTAGAAGAAAAGAAATCATGGCCGCAAAAGTGGGTCATCTCTCCAATACTAGACCCCTGCCTTGTCTGGGACCCGAGGCCATTTGCTCCAGGTCAGAGACCCACTGAGACTTAGCTCAGGCTCCACACTGAGATCTCAAGGGAATGTGTCATTCCCGAGACCCTAGGGGTCAGGGGTCTGCTGCAGGAACCTGGGTCACCTTTCCGAAGGGTCACCTTTCTGAAGAAGGCATGGAAGGAACACTGGAGAAGGGCCAAGGAACACTGCTCCTAATATTAATTCTACCCATCCCATGATCCCGAAGCCACACTATGTAGGATATCTTTGTAAGGGCTGGGATTATAATGTCTATAACCAGCCTCTTCTAAAGTTCTCTCTGATGATCTTAGCAAAATAACCTGTTCTCAGAGAGGACAGCCTTCTCCATAATTCCTCTGGCTCGTGGCTAGATGCATGACTTTTTTAGGTTACTCTGACTATGATGAGGGTCCCTATAAGGACAAAGAAATTTACCTTTAGGATAC
Organism: Nasua narica; assembly: GCA_028533885.1. Classification (NCBI taxonomy): domain Eukaryota; kingdom Metazoa; phylum Chordata; class Mammalia; order Carnivora; family Procyonidae; genus Nasua; species Nasua narica. Next base: position 4,629 of record JAPYYJ010004702.1, read on the forward strand.
TCAATGAGGCACCACTACCAGTAAAATCAATGGGTGAATGCAAACTTTAAGGAGGGAAGCTCCCATGAAGAGAACATTCACATAGCCTCCAAGAATAGTTACCAATTACTGTGGTGGTTTTAACATGTGTCCACAAATTCTTTGATATTCTTTCTCCAGAAGGTGGGGCTGAACTTCCCTCCCTGGGCTGGATTTAGTGATCTACTTCTAATAAATAGAGAATGAAAGGGAGAAATGGTAGGTTTACCATGAAGAAAGATGGCAGATACCACTTCAACCAAGGGTTCAAGGTTAACATCACCAGTGAGAAGACAGGTCGGCATCATTTGTCCCCGGATTTGACTGGATGTGAAGGATACTTCACCTTTCTGCTATTCCTGCCCCAAAACGCACAGCCTTAGCCTAGTCATCAGAAAATATTAGACAATTAGACAATGAGATACTTCAAAAATGTCAAGCTCATAAAAGACAAAGGCAGAATCTGCCACAGACTGAATGAGACTAAGGAGATACAACAAAAAAGCAATGTGGTACCCTCGACTAGACTCTGGAATAGAAAAAAAAGACAGTGGGAAAACTGATAAAATTTGAATAAGGACTGTACTTGCGTTCATAGTATGGTGTTAATATCCCAGTTTTGATAAATGGGCTACGGCGGTGTAAGATGTTAACATTAGGGAAAGCTGAGTGAGAGACATATGGAATCTCCATACCATTGCCAGAATTCTTCTATAAATCTAAAATTAATGCAAAAATAAAATCACTGAAGAAAAAACTGCGGCTCCTTCCTTTTTTTATCCTAATCCCAGCAGGAGACCCTCTTCCGTCAGGCAGGCCCCCTTTCACAGGCAAGGCTCCCTCCTGGAGCACAACGTTGCCAGCCCTGGAAATCAACAGCAGAAAGAGGGTTCCACCCCTGTAATTCACTGCTCTTTCTCACATTCTCAGCACTGGGTTTCTTTCCAGTCTCCTGCCAACACCGGCTCTGCACCGGATGGCACTACATCTGGGGAGGGCTGTCTAGGCTACACCTGACTTAGGAAACAGCTTCCCCCACTTCCTTGTGCTGGGCCAGAATCTGGCCTCTGCAGCTTTCAGGAGCAGCAAAAGGCATTTTGCCAAAGCAGCCTCCTTCCTGGTGCAGAACATGAAGTTTCGCGGTCAGTGGGCTGCATAAGCATGTTTGTAACCGCAAAAGCTTGAAATTAAAATGTCTTGTCCTTCCGGGGAGAGAGATTAGGAATCATCTAGAAATGGAAAAGAAATCAACTACATTCCTTTCCTCACAATGCTGGAAACTCTAAAGACAGTAGGTTCAGAGTGTTGGCACACAAACGTGTGAAGGATGATAACGGCTGTAATTTAATTTACGGATCACCGTCTCTACATCTGGCACTCTTCCGCATTTTACAAGGGGAGTCCCTTCTACCACAGCCCCAACATCATAGGACACTTTGGGCAAACAGGAAAAAGCTTTCCCCTTCTGGCGGACGCAGACCTCGGGCTGGGGAAGAAGCCTGGAGAGAGGGTGACATTTCTGCCCCCAGACCGCTGCCAAACTCCTCGCAATGACCAAATGATCCCCAGCTAGATTCCAGACCTCTGCAGCTCTTGGCCGCACAGGACTGGCCCAACATCATGCAAGTTACTCTTTTTCACTCTTTTGACCGTTCTTCAAGGTAGGCGTTGTTATATCCATTTCTAAAATGAGGAAACAGAACAATGTATTGACATAGTCGAGATCATGAAAGGCAAAGTAGCCAGGATTCGACCCCAGGCCTCTTTGACTCCAAAACGGATCTTTGCAGTTATTCCCAGGATCCTGTGAAGGAATAACCATTGGAATGTTGATGGCAACAAACAGATTTACTACACGGGCAGGAATTGCTGGTAAAAATTGTATCAATCACATATCCTACTTAGTCTGCCTTTGGACCCAAATGGTAAGCCTTCCCTTGCCCTCTGCCCTTTCTTAGTAGCATTTTAAAAGGTAACGTAAGAAAATGGGGACCTTTTATTTCCCCAGATTCAGGGGTGGGGACAAACTGAGCAAGCAAGGTTAGTCCTCAAAAGAGAAACAGTGGGAGCCGCTGAACTGGCCCTCATGTCTCAGGAAGCTTCAGGGGGTATTGAGGGGTCTGCTGTGGGAACACCGGTTTTGGAAGGCAGGAGAATGCAGTGGAACTGAGCCTGCAAGGTGGAGGGGAGGTCGAACCTTTAATAAAAATTGCCAGCCTTAAAACATGTGGACACAGACAATAACAACAGAGAAAGTTTACTGGCTGCTTATTACATGTCAGGTACAGTTCTAGAGCCTTCGGATGTATTAATTTTCAGTCTTCACAACAACCCCGTGCAGTAGGCACTACTGTTCTCCTACTTTAGGGGTGAGGAAACTGAGAGAGAGGTTAAGTGGTCATTCCAAGGTGAGGAAGACAGACCATGAACTCCAGAATCTTGGGGAGTAACACATGGAGTTTATTGCCAGATTTAACCAACCAATCAAGGAACAAGAGGGCCCCCAAAACATCTGGGCTATGCTAATCACAAAATAAAAGGAACTTCTTTAAGGACCAGATTCTGTGCTTAAACACTTTACACGTATTTTCTCACCCAATCTTCACAAAGAACCCCATTCTACAGATGGGAAAAACTAAAGCTGAGAGAAATAAAAGAACCTGTCCATATCACACACCTCCTAGGTAGTAGCTAGGAATCCAGGTCAGTCGGACTCCAGAAACCAAGTCTTTCCGTTGCTGGTCTTACTGGGCTCCCTCCTGTTGGGGACGGTGCTAATACCCTGTTCTCTCCTCTAAAGCTCCTAGATCCAGATCATCTGTGCAGCTCTGCTCAGGTAGGAGCAACAAGCTGTCATGATCAATTAAGAAAGTATAATAGCAGCTCACACCTAGACTTTGGAAACACAAAATGCTTTCAGTACATATTTGTGGGATGAAGGAAGGAAGGTCCAGTATGGTGCGGTAATCTTTGAAGGGTCAGAAGCTGCATAAACATTGGCCATGCCTCTCAGGACTTATGATATCAATGGGGAGAAAAGATAAACAGAACCGAAGTGATAAAATATGAAGAACTGTCTGTTGTCTGGCACAGCAAGTCACGCCATAGGTAACAGAGGAGAGGGGCGAGAGCCACTAAAGACTACAAAATCTAAGTTAGGAAATCAATATCCAGTAAATGAGCTTTGAGATATGCAAAGTCACCTTAACAAGAGGAGATGAGGGGGCACTTGAGTGGCTCAATTGTTAAGCGTCTGCCTGCAGCTCGGGTGGTGATCCCGGGGCCCTGGGATTGAGCCCCACATCAGGCTCCCCGCTCAACAAGGAGCTGTTTCTCCCTCTCCCTCTGCCTGCTGCTCCCCCTACTTGTGTTCACTCTCTCTCAAATAAATACAATCTTTAAAAAAGAGAGAGAGAGAGAGAGGAGAGAGAGAGACAGCGGGGATGATAAGACTTAAATGAAGTACGAGGCGAACAGTCAGGCTGGATGCAGCTCCATGCTGTCCTGGCTGGAATCCATCTTGATTAGTCAGTGTGTGTGTCATACCCACTGTCAAGTATTCTGACTCCTGCGATCAGTCAGGACAGGCTGGGTCATGCTGCTGTCACAAATGACTGGCTTACAACAACAGGATTCTTTCTACCATTCGTTCTGCAAAATCACTGAGGGTTGACTCCAATTCTGTTCCTTGCCATCGCCATGGTGAGGCCCTGGCTAACAGAGTAGCCTCTGTCTGGAGCCCAGTGAAACAGGTTTTGGCTCCTCAACTTCTTCCTCATGGTGACACATGTTACGACTACTGACTTTCGTTGATCAGAACTAGTCATGTGGCCTTCTTATAGCCAACTAATCAACGGATGACCCTTATGGATGCACGATAGCATTCTATCAAGAGGTGAAGAAAGATGCTGTCACTTGGTGGAAGAGTGGGGATTCATGTGGAACAGAAAATCAGCAGTCAGAGGCAAATGACAGTGGACCCCAACTGGGCCCTGTCCAGGGGAGCTAGTCCCTGGGAAGCTTCTACATCTCATCTGCATCCCTGTGGATCTCCCTTCAACAGACACCAATCCCTCTGTAACCTGTTCAAGGCCCAAAGACGGGCAAGGAGAGTAAAGCGATTGGGCATTTGTAACTATCTATTGCCCATATTCTCACATTCACATCATTGTTCTGGGTCTGCCGGACTCGCTCTTGAAACAGTGGACTTAAAACACCCTTCAACCTTAATTAAAACACCATGGTATTGGCATAGAAATGAATAGGCAAATCAATAGAACAGAACAGATAGCCCTGAATGTATAAAAACTTAATTTATGGTAAGAAAGACATCTTGGATCAATGGGGAAACGGAAGAATTATTCAACAGATGACATTAGGACAGTTGGGTAGCAAATTAGAAGAGAAAATCAATTTCTAGCCTTAATTCATGCCACACACTAACCTAACTTGAACTCCAGATGGATTAAAGAATTACAGAAATTTATATTTGTAAAGTCATAAAACAAGAAGATTCTCCCCCTTCACCCCCACTCACCCCAGCATATTTACTTTTATGTTTTTGTTAATAGAAGAAATCATACATGAAATAAAGGATCAAACAACAACAAACAAATTTTAAACATTACTTCCTGTCAAAACAACCATAGTTAAAATATAGCCTAGGACAAATATTTATAGACAGACAGAAAGATGTTATTTAATATATAAAGAACTCAAAACAACAGCAGCATTTTATGGTTCATAGAGAAAAATGATATGCACAGACAAGTTACTAAAAAAGAGAAAGTTTAAACACATACCCATAAAAAATATTCAGGACTCAGGAGGAATTAAAGAAGGGACAACTTATTGCAACAATGAGAGCTATTGCTTACCTATAAATTGAAATAAATTTTTAAAAATGATACAACCCAGTTTTTCAAAGGATATGTTTTTATCATTTTGATTGTAGTTTTACATGGTGTAACTCTTTTGGAAATTAATGGGGCAATGTTTGAGAACTCTTAAATATATACTAATATGCTCTAGTATTATTACTTCTCATACTCTCTCCTAAAGAAATGATATACAAAAAAGGGTTTATGCACACATGTTTATCTCAATATATTTATAATACTGAAAACTTTAAAACAACATGGATTCGGGTAAGAATGTTTAAGTAAATTATAGTTACATGTAATTGATGACATCATTAAAATGATGCTTACAATGAGTTTATAACATGGAGAAATGCTTCTGTTATGATGTTATGTAAACAAGGCAGTCTACAAAATGAATTCATATACAAAATTATCCAGAGCAAAGCCCCAAGAAAAATTCAGCAAAAGTTCATTGTAGATGGCTCAAAGTAATGAATTTCTTTCTATTTTCCCATATATTTGAGTTTTCTCTAAAGAGCATGTGTTACTTTTATGAGAGAAAAATAAGCATCTTAAAAATTAATAGCAATAACTTAGTGTTGACTGTGTCAGGTGCCAGGCTGAGACCTTACAAAATCAAGGCAGA
>JAPYYJ010004703.1:0-10152 GCA_028533885.1 Nasua narica
CTATGTTCTCCTCTAGGGTTTTGATAGATCCCTGCCTCACGTTGAGGTCTTTTATCCATTTCGAGTTTATCTTCGTGTATGGTGTAAGAGAATGGTCAAGTTTCATTCTTCTATATATAGCTGTCCAATTTTTCCAGCACCATTGAAGAGACTGTCTTTTTTTCCACTGGATATTTTTGCCTGTTTTGTCAAAGATGATTTGACCATAGAGTTGTGAGTCCATCTCTGGTCTCTCTATTCTGTTCCACTGGTCTATGTGTCTGTTTTTGTGCCAGTACCATGGTGATCACAGCTTTGTAGTAAAGTTTGAAATCAGGCAATGTGATGCCTCCAGCTTTGTTTTTCTTTTTCAACATTTCCTTAGCAATTTGGGGTCTTTCCAGACTACTACTTATTAATTGGACTTAATGACCAATTAAAACATGTTTTGACCAATAGAACGTTTTTCCTTTTCTCCCCAACATAGGCCATCAAAAATTCGGGTCTCCCAGGATGTCTCCAGTTGGTATGTGCCAGCCATCTGTAATGTACTATGCCTGCTCAAAACTGGTTTCTCCTATGAGAACAACCTTGTTATGGAAAGATAGTTTTCAGCCTGAGGTCGTCTGTCATAGCAAGGATTAGAACACCTAGTATTTGTATATTGTTTTATAGTTTACATGCCTCTCTTATTCATTACCCCCTTTAAACCTCACAACAACCTTAAAAGGAGTATTATCCCCATTTTACAGATGAGGAAACTGAAGCTCCGAAATGTTAACTAATTTGCCCAAGTTAATGAATAAACAAGTGCCAGGGCCTGGATTAGAACTGAGGCTTTAAACTCTAAGATCTATGTATTTTCTCATCATATCTCTAAACCCCAGTTGCCCAAGGGATAGTCTTTGCTACAAGGTTGAAGAATAGAGATACTATTAGTAGCCAAGAGTTAGACTTTAGACTACACAAGCCATCACGGAGATGGCTGGGAGAAGAAGGGAAGTAGATGATTGCTAAAAAGCAGTATGAGAAAAAGCAGCTAGAAGGTCAATGGCAGTTGAAGCAGCCTCCATGATCTGCCCACTATGGCTACTACATGGTAGGGCAGAAAGAACATGCATTCCGCTTGAAATGGCTATAATAGCTGATCCTTAAGTCACCATTCACTTGGTGGGCTCTCTACACTTCACGTATATTCACTCATTTAATCACCTCAACAACTCTATGGAGCAAGATTCTGTTATACTCATTTCACAGATGGAGAAACAGAGGCATAGGGCGTTTTTAGGTATTTTGCCTAAGATCTTTACAGAAGAATAGGAAGTCTGGCTCCAGAGTCCCTGATCTTAGCTACTATATAATATTATATTGTCATCACTGTAGTGGATAGGGTATCTGTTATTTTCACATATCTATATCCATCTACTTTCTGGTAGCAGCACCATTTTGGAGAAACTCATCTCTCCTACATTGTATTTTAGTCTTAGTGAGACCACCTAACAAGTTGTCCTTTAAAACTTGGGCAATCTGCTCTTGTCTCCCAAGAATTTGTATCTGGAGTGGACAAAAACAAATATGGGGAAATAGTTGGATCATCCATCCCACAGCAGGACCCTGAAGGGACTGTATTTGTTCCTGCAACCTACATCTTCAGAGCAAGCTGTTCCCCAACTTTCTGAGCCTGGTTCTTCAGCTTTTCCTTTAATTCTAAGAGTTGCCCACATTTTTTGCTTACGCAAACCAGCACCCATTTGTATTACTCACAACCAAACTCTGATGCAGCATCATTACTAGTCCCTAGTCTGCTACCAGCCAACTATGTGGCCCTAGGACACTCCCCTCAAGACCTCAATTGCCTGAGCTATGCAACCGAATTAGAAGGACCCTTTTTTGGCACTCGGGTCGCTCAGTCAATAAGCGTCTGCCTTCAGCTCAGGTCATGATCCCAGGGTCCTGGGATCAAGCTCTGCATCAGGCTCCCTGCTCAGTAAGAAGCCTGCTTCCCCCTGCTTGTGTTCCCTTTCTCACAATCTCTCTCTGTCATATAAGTAAATTTAAAAAATCTTTTAAAAAAATAGAAGGACCTATTTTTTTAATAGCTCTAACATTTTTTAATTTGATTGTATGATTCCCTGATTATACTATGTCTCATTATTCTTGCTATATCTACAACTCCTATACCCATCTATAGGCAAAGCTCTTCCTGCTTCTCTTTCAGGCCACAAAATGCCACCTATGCAGATCTGGTTTGCCTGTTATTCATTTTCTCTAACCTCCAAGCCAATTCTCTACAGTGGTTACTTCAGACTTTCTCCTTCCTCCCAATACCCTCTATTATATTGCAAATAGATGGCCTTGTCTTCGGTGTTAGTGAGAATATTACAGTGATTCATCATCTGGCCCACAGTCCCTAGTTTATTTTCATCTTTTCCTCAACACATCTCCACCTCATTATCTCTCCACTCTTCTTTCCTCTTCTTCTCTAAAGCCTATATCTTCCCAAGTATTCAGAGTGCAGTTCAACAAATGGGTATCTTCCATGTACCATGTTCTAAGCACTGTGCTAAGCACAGAGTACACAGATAAATATGGCCAGCCCTGCCCCTAGGAAGCATACAATCTGCTTATGGGGGCATATATAAATAGATAATAGCAATCAAACTTATAAGAGTTTTAATAGAATCATTTACAACATGTTATGGGAACACTGAAGAGGTCAGGACAGACTTCCTGTAGCTGAAGAATGAACAGGAGCTGACCAAATGAAGAAAACTGTGACAGGTAGATTAGAAAGAGCAAACAACATGGGCAAAGACAGAATCATCGAAAAATCACAGGGCCCATGCCCAAAAACACACTCCCTTGATTGGTAATTATGCCTGCCATGCCAGAATGTATCAGGTAACAAGTCTGACCAGGACACCCAACTCATTCCTTGTGCTCTGAACTACGCATGCCCCATGCTCTCAATAGCCCTTGTCCTAACTCTATCTCCTAAAACTCTTCACTATACCTTCACTGATGCTTCACTTGTGTTCAGTCATCATCGAAACCCTTTCATGGAACATTCCCTTCACTGCTTGCTTTACAAAACTGGCTCTCCCCCGAAGACCTGTGTCCTCTGCAGCCTTCTCAGGAGATAGCTGCTTTGTAACTTCCTTATCCTCCACACCAGGCAAGCAGATAGGGTAGAATCCTCTTTGCTCCTATTACTGCTTCAAGACCATTCTTCTGCCTCATCCCTAAAACAAACACAAAAACAAAAAAATAAACTTTTGGGGTGCCTGGATGGCTCAGTGGGTTAAAGCCTCTGCCTTTGGCTCAGATAATGATCTCAGGGTCCTGGGATCGAGCCCCGCATCAGGCTCTCTGCTCAGCAGGGAGCCTGCTTCCCCCTCTCTCTCTGCCTGCCTCTCTGCCTACTTGTGATCTCTCTCTGTCAAATAAATAAATAAAATCTTTAAAAAAAATAAAAATAAACTTTTGATCTGTTTATCTTGTGTCAACAGATGATCACCTGCCATCCTCTCCTTACTGCAATCAGCTACAACTTCTAGGTCATTCTTTCTCAGTGTCTTAAGATTTTAGTTCCCAGTTCCCAGCAACATAATTTACTACAGTGCATTTTATTTTAATTACCTACATGGATGATATTCTAACACCTAGTGCTTTGCTATCCCATTTCCTCAGAGATCTCCCTTGTTCTCCACCTAAGTCATCCACGCCCATTGTCTGTACCTTGTCAATACCAATAACAGAAACCTCTCCATTATCTCAGTCTCAACAATCCCCCACATTGACCATCACCTCCCACCTTCCTTGCTCACTAGGTAACAGAACTCCAACAATATTCAGTTTCACTGGACCATGCATAGATCTTATTCTCTGCATCCTCATGTCCTCCTCTTCCTCTTACCCAGTGTTGTGGTCTGAATGTTTGTGAACCATCCCCCTAAAAAAATTCACATGTTGAAATCTCAATGCCTGATATTATGGCTATTAGGAGATGGGACATTTGGGAAGTGCTAGGTTGTAAGGATGGAGTCCTCATGAAAAAAAACCCACAAATACCCCCCACTTTCAGATGAAAACACAAGAAGTCTGCAATCCATAAGAAATCCCTCACCACGCTAGCACTCTGATCTCAGACTTCCAGCCTCCAGAACTACAAGAAATAAACCTCTGTTGTTTATAAGCTACCCATTCTCTGGCATTTTGTTATAGCTACCCAAACAGGCCAAGAATGGACTAAGATATCTTGCTTAACCTCCTTAATGCATGTACCCTTACCTTTCTGGAACTTAACTGGGAAAAACTCCTATCCTTGTCAAATCCAAATTTCTACCCACTGTATGGCTGCATCCAAGCAAACTAAGCCTTCATGGAAAAACAATTACATGATTATACTAACTAGTCTATAAATTTTTAATTATAAACCTTAGATAGATCTTCAGTATCATCCAATAATCCTACGATACTTATCGGATACATTCAATCTCTCAGTCTCCTAAATGAATATTTTGTACCTTTTCCTCTCTTCTCAAACCTCCAGTATTTTTTCCCATCCTTACTCTCAGGTGATAATTTTGTCCCTAATTCACTATTAGAGCCAACTAAAAAGAATTTCCATGCATTCTCACCACCATATCTACCCAGCTATCAATATCTGCATCCTACATTGCACCTTCTCTTTTATTCCTAAATGAATTGCTCTGCCTCTATCAATTCCTCCTCTTACTCCCTGGGTTCTATCTACTCTTGACTCAAGGACATTGTCAAAGCAGCTATTCCCCTTTACGCTCCATCACCAATTTCCCTTCTCTACTGAATCATTCTAAGAGGATACCTATTATAATTTCTTTCAGTCTTGACTCTATATCCCCTTCAATTCACCCTTTTGTTTCTCTGCTTCCCTTTTCAGAAGATCTCCTTGGAGTTGTCTATATACATTACCTCCAATTCCTATTCATCCATTATCCTTTTTGAGATATAATCACATGCTATAAAATTCAGCATTTTAAAGTGTATGAGTCCGTGGTTCAAGGTTGTACAACCAACAAATTATCTAACTCCAAAACATTTTCATAATCCAAAAAACAAAAACAAAAAAAACCCAAAACCCCATACCCATTAGCAATTACTTCTCATTTCCTCCTTCTCACAGTAGATTAAAAAACTAATCTATTTTCTGTCTTTATAGACTCACACATTCTGGACATTTCATATAAAGGGAATCATATCATATAATACATGTGGCCTTTTGTGTCTGGCTTCTTCCATTTATCATGTTTTTGAGGTTCATTCATGTTATAGCATGTATCAGTATTTTACTTCTCAGTCTCTTTTTTGAGACTACTGCAATCAGGTTTTTCCCTCCACTGAAACTATGGTCAGTCTTCTTTTTGTTTTAAAACCTAGTGACCAGGCCTCAGCCATCACCCTACTCAATCTGTCAGCAGTATTTGACACAGGTGATCCTCCTCCTTGAATAACTTCCTTCACTTTATTTCCAAGACCCTACATACTCTGGTTCACCGATCACTCCTTCTGGGTCCCCTTTGCATGTTCCCTTTTAACTTTCTGATTTAAATGTTCAGATGCCCATAAGCTCAGCCCTTGGATCTCTTCTCTTTTCTCTAGCTACTGTCATTCCCTTAGGGACTGCATCCAGTCTTCTGATTTTAAATTATATCTACATGCTGACAATCCCCAAACTTCTATTTCTTATTAGAACTTCTCCCCCAACACCAGACTTGGAACTTTCTCAGAATGTCCACTTGAATGTCTAAAGTCATCAGATTCTACATATCTGCAACCCAACTCCTGAATTCACCAATCCCTGCTCTTCCTCAGTCTTTCCCATCTCAGTTATTTAACTCCACCCTTTCTTGTGCTCAGGCCAAAATCCTTAGCTTCACCCTAGATGCTTCTTTCTTTCATACACCCACATAAGAAAATTCTCTTGTGCAGCCATCAAAAGAAACAAAATCTTTCCATTTGCAATGACGTGGATGGAACTAGAGGATATTATGCTTAGTGAAATAAGTCAATCAGAGAAAAACAATTATCATATTATCTTTCTGATATGAGGAATTTGACATGCAGGGCAGGCGGTTGTGGGGGGTAGGGAAGGAAAAAAATGAAACGAGATGGGATTGGGAGCAAGACAAACTATGAGGCTCTTTTTTTTTTTTTTTAAGATTTTAGTTATTTATTTGAGAGAGAGAGAGAAGGTCAGAGGGAGAAGCAGACTTCCCGCAGAGCTGGGAGCCTGATGTGGGACTCGATCCTGGGACTCCGGGATCATGACCTGAGCCGAAGGCAGTCGCCCAACCAACTGAGTCACCCAGGCGATCCTATAAGAGACTCTTAATCTCAGGAAACAAACTGAGGGTTGCTGGGGCTTGGGGGGGTAGGCGGGGTAGGGATAGGTTGGCTGGGTTATGGACATTGGGGAGGGTATGTGCTATGGTGAGTGCTGTGAAATGTGTAAGCCTGATGATTCACAGACTTGTAACCCAGGGGCAAATAATACATTATATGTTAATTTAAAATTTTTAATAAATAAATTTATTTAGATTATCTTTAAAAAAAAGAAGAAAATTTTGCTTATTATACCTCCAAGACATATCTATAACTAGAAATCTCTCACTACCTTCACCTCAAACATCCTGGACTAAAACATAACCTTTGTTTATTGCGGTGACCCTGTAACTGGTCTCTCAATTTCAAACCCTTGCTTCTACCCCTCAACACTAGTTTCAACACAGCAATCCAAACAATCCTTCTTAAAAATAAGTCAGACCATATCATATCATACCTCTGCTCAAAATCCTCCAACTGACTTTGCATCTCAGAGCAGTATCAAAGTTCTTTACAATGGCTGACCATATTCTACAAAAAATGAACTTCATTACCTCTCTGACCTCATCTATTCCTCTTAGCTACCTCCCTTTCTCCATTCCAACAAAAATGGCTATTCTTTGGCTACTTCAGACATGCTCCTGCCTCAAGACATTTGCACTTGATGTTCCCCTTGCCTAGGTTTCTCTTACCCCAGATTACCTGCATGGTATACTCACCTTTTCAATTCTTCACTCAAACAACTCATTCTCAGTTAGTCTTCCTTATTCCTTATTCCTTATTCCTATATCCCCAGCTCTTGCTGTATCCTTTCTTCACCCTATTTTTCTCCACATCAATGTCTTATACACATTTTACTTGTTTTTATATCTGTCCTCTCTAGAATATTAGCTCTGTACAGGCAGAGATTTTTGTCTGGTTTGTTCACTAATTTATCTGAGTGTCTAGGTTGGAGCCAGATGCATAATAAGTACTTCATTTATATTTGTTGAGTGAGCAAATTAATGAGGTGCTCAACACCTAGATGAAACTGGAAACCCTAAATTTATAGCCTCATGTTTTTCATCAGTTTCATCAGAAGACATAGAAGGTGACGTTGTAGAACTGATTGAAGTTTTGCTGAGAAAACATGTTGGAAAAGGAGAGTATAAGAGAGTTGTGGCTATTAGTGATAAAGTGGTTCATGGGATCACCATGGAAACTAGTCCTGGTAAGAGAAAAAAATGATATTATAAAACGAACAGGTAGTACAGGTAAAAATGAAGTATTTTAGAGTATGCAGAAGCCTATGAGGTTGAAAATTGGATTAAAGACTTAGAAAGATAAGGGGTTGTGGTTACAGAGTAGATTCAGAGTTCAAATATCATAGCTATATATATTACTGATTTTGACAAGGTCCATTGTGTCCAGATGTGAGTGACTGAGACGAAACAGTCACTAGAAATGTTCACTAGAAATGAAAAAGTGAGATTGTGGGGTGGGGTGGGACATTTCTTCAGACACTGAAGTACCTAAGGTTCTTGGAAAAAGTTGATGTAAAGTAAAAAAGTATCATACTAACTATATGACTTGGCTATTAATTTAACATCTATGTCTCAGTTTCCCTGTCTAAAAAATAAGGGTGATATAAAGTACCTAATCCAGACAGTTATTATGAGTTTTAATGAGTTAGTATTTGTAAAGCCCTTAGAACACTGCTTGGCACATAAGTACTGCTTTAATTCTAATAATGCATGAGATTCCAAAGACTTCATGAATTCAAGAGCATGAGCCAGTCAGGCAGTTCAGGACATGACAGGGATGTTATAAGAAAACAGGGACTTCAAAGGAGAGGCAAACAATGCCACAATGACCAGGCAACTAACATAAATATCTGGACAAGCCCAGGGGAGTCCATACCAATGTGTTGGATGAACAGTGGGGGCTGTGGTAAGCCGATAGGGGTCACTTCACCACACCTTGAGCCAGCCATTGCCCTGCAGCAATGTAAGCCCTGTGTCATCAAAACTCCTAGTTTTTACAAGAAAAGCCATATGCTCATTTTTATATTAAATCTCCCAGTTATGCAGGTAAAGAAACACACAAAAAGACAGAAAGCGAGAACTAGAGGCCGATATCTCTGATGAACCAGATGCAAAAATCCTCGACAAAATACTAACAAACAGAACCCAACAATACATTAAAAAAAAAAATCATTCACCACCATCAAGTGGGATTTATTCCTGGGATGAGAGGGGAGAAGGTCAGAGGGAGAAGCAGACTTCCCACAGAACCGGGAGTCCGATATGGGACTCGATCCCGGGACTCTGGGATCATGACCTGAGCCGAAGGCAGTTGCTTAACCAACTGAGCTACCCAGGCGCCCGATATATCATATTATTAAGAGAAAGATTAAGAACCACATAGTCATTTCAAGAGATGCAGAAAAAGCTCTTGACAAAGTATAATTTCAATTCATGATAAAAATCCTCAACAAAGTAGGTTTAGAGTGAACATACCTCAACATAATAAAGGCTACCTATGAAAAACCCACAGCGAACAGCATCCTCAATGGGGAAAAACTGAGAGCTTGTCCTCTACAGTCAGGACCTAGACAAGGATGTCCACTCTCACCACCTGTAGTCAACATAGTACTGGAAGTCCTAGCCACAGCAATCAGACAACAAAAAGAAATGAGAGGTATCCAAACTGCTAAGGAAGAAGTCATATTTTCCCCATTTGCAGATGACATGATACTATGTATAGAAAACCCACAAGATTCCACCAAAAAACTACTAGAAGTGATAAACAAATTCAGTAAAGTCACAGGATACAAAATCAGCATGTGGAAATCTGTGTCATTTCCAAACACCGATAATGAAGCAGCATAAAGAGAAATTAAGGAATCAACCCCATTCGCAACTGCATCAAAAATAAGAGACAGAGGAGCAAGATGGCGGAGAAGTAGGAGGTTGGGATAGAGTCGGATCCAGGAAGTTCATCTAGATAGTTAATAAATCATTCTAAAAGCCAGCATACTCCACAGGAGGGAGAAGAGAGGAAGAAGAGCAATTCTAGGAGCAGAAAATCGACCACCTTCGGAAAGGTAGGACGTTTGGAAAAGTGATTCCAAAGCGTCGGGAAGAGAGACCGCAGGGGGAGGGGCCGGCTCCCTGCAGCCGCAGAGGCGTGGAGCACAAAATCGGAACTTTTAGAGTCCGCTCCGCTGAGGGACATTGCTCCAGAGGCTAGGCCGAAGGTCTGGCCCTCGTGGGAACAGAGTGGTTTCAGGACCCGCGAGATCATAAAGAGACCGGGGGTGTCTGAGTGCGGCAGAGCTCCCAGATATCAGGGCGGAGAAGCCGGCGGCAGAGAAAGAGCCGCGCAGTGCGTTTTCAGCTGGGGCTTAGCCTAGACCGTGGCCGCAGCCCTTGGAGTGGGGACCACATAAGGCATTCCGGAGAGACCCCTACCTTCCTCCTTGGGGAGGAGCGGCGCGGCAGCGCGCAGCAGGAATCTGCTGGGTTTGGAGACTCCAGACGGGGCCGTGCGCCAGAGATAGAGGCGCGCTGCCACCGGTGGCTGAGCTCAGAGCTTGTGTGGACCTGGGAGACGGGAGTGATTGACTGCTTTCCTCTGAGGGCATGCTGAGGAGCAGGGACTCCAGCGCTCAGCTCCTCCAGCAGAGACTGGGAGCCGCCATTTGCATTCCCGGCCTCCAGGGCGGTACGGAAAGCGCTAAGGGAACAAAGACTCCCAAGAGCGAACCTGAGTGAATTGCTTGGTCCCTCCCTGGGCAAGGGTGGGGCAATTCCGCCTCAGGCAAAGACA
>JAPYYJ010004704.1:0-10152 GCA_028533885.1 Nasua narica
AGCTTCATCTTTAATTTAGAGAAGTTTAATTCTATAATGAATAGCCCAAAGTCTCAAATCTCCATGGATTTACATAATGAAAATATGGTTCTCTTTCATATCACAATAAATTGCGTGTGGGGCAGAGAAGCATCTTCTCCAGGCAGTAAATCAGGAACATTGCCATCTTCCATCTTGTGGCCTTGGCCATGAGCATCATCAGAATGCTTTCCTTTTTACATTTTGATGGGAAGAAGAATGGAATATGAATGAGTCAGTTTTATGGGCCAGGCTGGGAAGTGCTACAATCACTGGTCTCATTTCACTGGCTAGAAGAGAATTGCCTGAACTGACATAAATGTATAAGAAATGGGGAATATATTTGGACTTTGTACCTAAAAACAAAAGGAAATGTAGGTAATGATGAGTCCTGGCAGTAGTTGTCACACACCATTTTTAAGTAGAAAATCATGGAAAAGAGAGCTTATGTAACAACTTGGTCAAGGTCACACAACTAGGAAGCAACCGAAAAAGAACTTGACCCATGTAATTTATCTTCATAATATCTGCTCCTACCCTCCGTACTGATTTTTGTAATGCTTATAATTTAACAAAAAAGTTTAATACATATTTCTTAAACAAATGACTGTAGAACAGATGATTCTACCTAGAATATAGAACAGGTAGTGTTAATACACTTTTATTAAATGATTTGATGTAGAACAGATAATTTTACCCAGATAATTGATGTAAAACATTTTTTTTTTCCTTTTGGCTACCACTTGCTGGCATTTTAAAATCACTAATAAGGTGTTCTCCAAGCACATTATAATATTTAATTCCTTGGAAAATATTTTGTAGATATTCAGTTTGGTATCAATAATGTGTTCCCCACAACCAATTTGATGATTAGTTGTTCAGCCATGCATCTGTTAATTTGATTTCCTTATCTTCTCCTTCATCTGTTCCAGCATATATCTTTTAGAATACAGACAGAGAAATTTAGAGTTAGCATTCATTTCCCTAATCAATTTAGATGGTCCTCACAGAGAACAGAATCACAAGAAACATTTCAACAATTATTGAGAGAACAGAAGGTGGTAGATTATCAGACACATCTTCTTCTTTAGTTTGGGAGAAAACTACTCTAAGAATGGGTTTTTCCAGCATAGAAAACATGAACAAAAGAAAAGGAGGATAACTTTACAAGAGATGGAAAATAATTTTTAAAACATCCTATTTCCCTGCCTTAACTTGCAAGGAAATTGCTATACTGTTAATGGTCTGTGAATCTTTAATTACAGATAAATGTTCATGTTAGTATCTGTCCTCTGGGCAAAAATGCAAACACATTACACTACAGAGAAGCAAAGAAATGAATTTATGCTTTAATGAGCTGTGGAGTCTTATTATTCATCTAATATAAAATGACACTTTGACTTTGTACTGGAAACAAACTGGGAATATGAGGTCCAATTTGTATTCAAGGAAATTGTTTACTCTGAAAATTTATCCAATGATAAGTTGTTTTTTCCTGTATCTTCCTTTTATTGCCTTTCCTTTCTATTTTTAATTAGTTTAAAGTAATTATTTGAAAATTCAACATTAATCTTCTTTCTGATCTGGAGGGAAATTATTCATGGTAAAAGCTCATGTTAGGTTTGTCATTTCACAGTGACACTGTGGGTTTTTCTATCTATATACGAACAAGAAAAATCAAAATTAACAATTGCCCCAAATGCTAATGGCCCGTCCATCTATTCAAGCACTTTTCATTATGTAGCATCACCAGATTTAATTGAGCATTTAATTCATAGTTTGTCACTTTGCTGGTTGCTTGGTGATTTATATCCAGTCCTCACACCAAAGCTAGAAGATAATGTTGATTTAAATGGGACACGAAAACTCAAACCATTTTAAAATAAGAAACCAAATATGTCTAGTAGATATGTTAGTGTTATTCTTGGTGTTGCATCTAAGTGTGATGCATCTTAGAGAAGAAGAAAAATGATAACAGCAACGAATTTATGGCATAACAAATGAAACTTACAAGCATTTATAACTATCGTAATCTGGAAAATTAAATATTATTCAAAGGGCCACAAACATTAGATAGCCAATCAAATTTTCATTTCTATTAGAAGATAAAACTTATATCCCAAAGCCATATTACTATAACTTCTATAATACAGATTATTATTTGCTTTTATTCAGCTACAGGAAAAAAAGAACATTTTTCATTTTCCTGAAACTTATTTGACAACTGTTACAGGGATTTGTAATTTCAAATCTAAGTAAAGCAGTGGATTTTTTGTATTTTCAAGGAGAAAGAAAATCAGGTCTGAGGAGCTAAAAATTAACAATACTGATAAAAAGTGAGTAGGATAGAAAATGCTTGAGGTATTTGATGTTTTGTATATTACATAGGTATTATCATCTCCAGTTTAAAATTGAGGAGGATGAAGCTCAGTGAGTGTAAGTAACTTTATTCATTCAGAATGTATTTATTGAGTTCTAGTCTGTGCTAGAGACTGCTATGAAGTGAGAATTATAGCTGTGATAAAATTGATCCCTTCTAATCTCATGTATGAACATAAAATAAATAATCCTCACAATGTTTACTTACTTTAAATTGCAGTAAATCCAAAAAAGAAAAAGCGAGAGAGAAATAGAAAATGCTGTGAGAAATACAGAAAAATCTGTGAAGAACTGCAATTTAAGGGGTCACTTTAAAATTTGTGTATTTATTAAATTACATATGTTTATGTAATTGAGAGAGAAAGAGAGGAGAAAAAGAAGGGAAGAGAGAAGGAGAAAGAAAAAGAGAGACAGAGAGTATGTGTGTGTTTATGTTATTTCTTCTCCCTCTGTATTCTGAGCCAGTGAAAAATGGGAAGAGTGGCCAATTTAGAATAAGAGCACAATTCATACTTTATTTCTGCTGAAGGTAAAATGGACAAAATGACTTGGACCAGGAAAATATACTTACTGTCTCTTTGTCCTAGAATTGAATTGACTTAAGCACCTAGTTGAAGTGGAAGAAAATGGTTTATAGACACAAATTTCATATTATATTTGTGAGAGCACTATATCAATGTTCATGCATATGATGAGTGAATTAATCTATAAAAATACATTTCACTTTTGGAATGTATGAAAATAATTCTTAAATACTAACATATCCTATATAGTCCTCATTTTATATGTATTCTACTTTATGAATTGGTATTTCATCCTACTTCAACCACCCACATTTACTGCTTCTGTCTTATAATTACCCCAAATGAAAACCTGTATTCCAGCAATTCTTTTCTTTACATTGTTGAATAAACAGGTACTTTTCCTTCTCTTATTCGAATGGTCACTACCAGTTTGAAACCAATGACTATTTAAATTTATTATATACATCACCTTTCCTCTTTCTCTAGTTTTTCACTCTAAAATTTGATAAATTCTTGTCATTCTCATTAGCTCCATCATATATATGAAGCAACATGATTGTCAATGTAATTAACTCCATTGCATATACTTTACAAAGCACTAATTCTTCTCTTCAACATTATATAAAGTTTGCAAGCTCATTAGGCTCATTTATGCTTCTAATCTGTAAAAGATATATCTGAATAGCGTAGAAATTTTCTTGGAACAATGTAGCTTCTCACAGCAAATGAATAGCTGAATTTATCTCAGAGCTTAAATTCATAATTTCATTGATTTATAGAAGAAGTAAACATTATAAATCATAGTATATGCTAACATTGTCATTTTCTGACTTAGAAAAAGGCACAGTATAAAAATGTTAGAAATAAAAGAGACAAGGGAATTTCATGATGGTATAAGGAAATCATCAAACTTTAAAATATATGTTAAACATATAGGAAAATAAGTAGCCTTAAAATGTATTATTTTAATTTATTCTATATCACTATGTCCATATTTTATTCAAAATAAGCTTATTTTTAAAATGATTTAAAATGATCACTCATTTAATCACTCACCCAACAAATATTTA
Source organism: Nasua narica (assembly GCA_028533885.1). Lineage (NCBI taxonomy): Eukaryota > Metazoa > Chordata > Mammalia > Carnivora > Procyonidae > Nasua > Nasua narica. The sequence goes on from JAPYYJ010004704.1 coordinate 3,992, forward strand.
TTAAATGTTTATTTGTTCTGGGTACTTTTTTCATGTGTCATGGAAAGCAATAAAACAAAACACATAAAACTTACATTCTAATGGAAATATATACAAAAAATAAAAAGATAAAATATATAGAATGTTAGTGATAAGAGATGAAGAGAAAATTAAGCAAGAAGACCATATGGCTGTGGCAGGTGGTATTTTTCAAATATAGCCACAACTACATCACCCATCCTACATGCTGTTTTACAATGTGATATCACTACCTTGCCTTTAAAAGGCAGTGCTGGTCCACATCCTCATGAATCCTGGTGGGTCTGAGACTAGTTTAACTAAAATAATGCAGTAGAAATGACAATTGTGGTTTTTCAGCCAGGTCCACAATACAGATTTCACTCTGTCCATTGGGACACTAGCTTTCGGAGCTCTGTGCCTTGTATAAGAAGTCTGATTATCCTGCTATCCTTAAATACTCTGAGTAAGTCCAAGGCATATGGATAAATGACTTGCAGGTCTTATGATGGAAAATCCCATCTGAGGTCTTAACTGGAAGGCAGATAGGTGATTAAGGATACTTGCAGATTATTTCAGTCCCAGGCTTTCAAGTTCCCACAGCCAATAGTTAAGGCCAATTTGTCCAAATTGCCCGGTTCAAATTCCCGACCCATAGAATCTGTGAACCTAATAAATGGTGGTTCTGTGTACTATGTTTTGGGACGGCCTGTTACAATAGTAAGTAGAGACTGGGGTCTTACCTTTTATTTATTTATTTTTTTAATTTTATTTTTTCAGTGTTCCAAGATTCATTGGTCATGTACCACACCCAGTGCTCCATGCAATTCATGCCCTCCTCAATACCCAACACCAGGCTTGCCCAACACCCCACCCCTCTCCCCTCCAAAACCTTCAGTTTGTTGCTCAGAGTCCACAGTCTCTCATGGTTCATCTCCCCCTCTGATTTGCCCCAATTTACCCTTCCTTTCCTTCTCACAATGATCTCCATGTTTTTCCTTATGCTAAATACATAGGTGAAACCATATGATAATTGACTTTCTCTGCTTGACTTCACTCAGCATAATCTCTTCCAGTCCCATCTATGTTTATACAAAAGTTGGGTATTCATCCTTTCTGATGGAGGCATAATATTCCATTGTATATATGGACCATATCTTCTTTATCCATTCATCTGTTGAAGGATATCTTGGCTCTTTCCACAGTTTGGCTATTGTGGGTTCTTACATTTCAGACTAGATGACCAGGGAAGACTGAGATTTATGTAAAATCTGTACTGCCTATTAGGTAGCCAAGTGGAGTTGTCAGCAAAGGAGAGAAGATAATGAGTCTGAAGATGAGGAAAAAGGCCCTGGCTCAAGAAAAGCCCCTAGAAGGCCTTATTTGGGAAATATTGCATAAAAATGGAACGTTCTAAAAGTATGTTTTTCTTACATTTTTAAGTACCGTTATACATATTCATAAAGGAAGCATGTTTTCCAAAACCCAGAGTCATTTTCCAATTGTATCCATAAGATGTGTTTGAATATTTCAAAATTTTTAGTATTTATTTTTACATATTTACAATGTGCATTGTAACTTTTATTAAACTTTTATTTAAGTTTAAATGTAAATCATTATATTTAACCACACCATCAGGTTCTTCTTATTTACTTAAATCTCATTGCTCTTTAATTGATGAGGAAATAAATAAGTATAATTTACCTAAAGTCTCAGTTTTAATTTACTACATTTACTTGACTCTAAAATCCCATATAAAACTATATAATTATGCTGAGCAAAATAAGTCAATCAGAGAAGACAATTATCATATGGTTTTACTCATATGTGGAATATAAAAACAAAGGATCAAAGGGGAAGAGAGGAAAAACTGGGTGGAAAGTCATCAGAGAGGGAGAAAAACCATGAGACTCTTAACTATAGGAAGCAAACTGAAGGTTGCTGGAGGGGAGGTGAGTGGGAGGAATAGGGTAAGTGGGTGATGGGCATTAAGGCGAGTAAGTGATATGATGAGCACTGGGTTTATATGCAACTGACAAATTATTGAACACTACATCTGAAACTAATAATGTACTAGTTTAACTACTAAAATTAGCCAACTAGTTGGCTAATTGAACTTGAATAAATAATTCAAATTTGAATAGGAAAAATTAAAGATGAAGTATAACATTAAAAATACATAATTAATATAAAGGCACATGATATGAAATTTACACATTAATTTAAAGAATACCCCAATTTCATAAAAGGTAAAATATTAAAAAACTGAAATATAAAAAATAATAAAAATATTATTGAATATCAATAATATTCGATAGCAATACAATGTTTGTTGTTTTATATGTAAATTTAGATTTATTCTTTTAAAAATTGCACCTTATGAGGCACCTGGGTGGTTTGGTCAGTTAAGTGCTCAAATCTTGATTTTGCCTCAGGTCATGATCTCAGGCTCCTGAGATTGAGCAGTTTATCCTTTTCCCCATTCAGTGGGGAGTCTGCTTGAGATTCTCTCTCTCTCTCCCTCTCCCTCTGTCCCTGAATCTCTCTGTCTCTCTCTCTCAAATAAATAACTAAATAAAAATAAAAATAAAAAGTGCACCTTAAAATCACAAAGGTATAAGTAATTTTTTCCATATGAACAACACAACAACAAAATAAGTGGGAAATCATCATTCACCCCGGAGGACTTTATGATTTATACTGTTTTAATTTATCTCAGTGTATTACTCTACATATTTGAATAAGATGACTCTTAGAGTTAATGAGTGGGAAATAGACCAAATATTTTAATATTTACAAATTAATCATCTCCTCTACTTTGCATGTTCTCTGAGTATAACCACCTATGCTTAATACTTACCATATTTTTTGTATTTCTCACATATAACTTGTGAGAGTTTCTTCCATACACACCTTATATGATTGTATGTATTCATATTTTCCACTTAGAAAAAACTTTTATCATCTGAAGAAAGAAAAATATGAGGTGAATTACTTATAAATTTCTGTAGCAGCACTATGGAACACTTAGGGATTTTATATATATATATATATATATATATATATTAAGGATTTTCTTTATTTATTTATTTGAAAGAGAGAGATCACAAGTGGGCAGAGAGGAAGGCAGAGTGAGAGGGGGAAGCAGGCTCCCTGCTGAGCAGAGAGCCTGAGCCCGATGCGGGGCTCGATCCCAGGACCCTGAGACCTGAGCTGAAGGCAGAGGCTTTAACCCACTGAACCACCCAGGCGCCCCACTTAGGGATTATATGAATTGCATTTCATAGATTACTCTATGGGATATTTGGCCAATAGCATTTAATTATCAGTGTATAACAAACCATTCCAAAGTCTTATAGCTTAAAATCAACCACTCTTTATTATTAGCTATCTTGCCAGTGGTTTGCCATGGTTTAATTGATCTAGATCGGGTCCAACTTATGTTGGTTGGACTTGGGCAGCTATCAGTCATTGGCAGGATCTGAAATTTGATCAAGGCTCTATTCTTGATTGGGCTTGCATAGGGCACTTCAGCTAGTATGTCTCTGCTTCAGTTGTCATTCATCCTCCTTTTAGGACCATTAGACTAGCCCAGGCATGCTCTTATTATGGGGCTGTCAGAAACTCAAGACCTAGTGAGTCCAATCTTGCAAATGCTTTTGACAACACTGCTGGTGTCAAAGCTCTATTGATCTAACTAAACAAGTCACAAACTGAGCCCAGGGACAGAGAATTAAACTTACCCACAGTGGAGAGCACTGAAAACTTACACAGAAAAGTGCACGGATAAAGTGGTGAGGAAGTTGGGCCATTAGTGCAAACTAAATGAAGTTTATAAATAATGCCCATTTAGTCTTCCAAAATCCTCCATGTCCAGTGTGATTTCCAATATTGTTTTCCAATAACATATGTATATTTTTCTTCCTACACATATTGGCAAAATTATATTTGAACACTAAAGTGAAAATGATTCACAAAAAATTCATATATTATTCTCCACTGTTAATTGCATTTTATTAAATAGAAATGTTTATTAAATTTTATGAAAATAAATATTTAGATACCAGCTAGTGAGTTATGAAGGGTTTGGGAATTACTATATTCTTTTTAACCACTCCTTATCCCCTTCTGCTATGCACAAATAATGTCTTATTTATAAGCAGCCACAAATAATATATTGAAATCAAGTTTTGTTGACTCTGTTTATTAAACAAGTTATGATGAAAACAAAACATATAAAAAGTAGACTTTATGTTAATTATTATGAATTTTTGGTAACAGTGACAAAATATATAAAAGGAAATGAAATTTTAGTATTATGTATGTTATCATTTAGTAATTCATAAAAAAGAAAGATTAGTTTAACAATGTATAATCTGTAGAGTTTATCTATATGGCACAACAAATTCAATCATAAAAAAAACCTTAGGACCGCCCATCTTTAAATAATTTACTACATATCAAGTGTCGTGAGCATGTTATGAAGGCTCACATACAGGTTGTATCTTTCCACAATGTCAGCTTCATTCAGTCATAAAGCAAGGTTAACATAGTAATAGAGCAGGCTTAGGATTCCAAACTCAATGACATTTCAACATGTGTTTAACTTGGCTTCTTACACATCACACAAAGCAAGTCACAAGACAAGTCACAAAACGAGGAAGATAGAACAGGGGGTAGGAAGTTAATGAACCAAACACAGTTGAGATAAAGCCTCTGTCCAGGCTGGGTCAGGTCTCATCACTTGCTGCTTATCATCTTTCAAGTAGTGAAGGACCTCTGTTCTGTTAGGAGATCAGTTGGGCAGAGCCTTCAGTGGCAGCTGTCTTTTCAAAGTGGTCAGGCATAAAGAGGGGGTCAGTGTCTGAAGAGTCTGACAGTTTCCTGCAAAATCCTCTTTTTCTAAAGGGATTTAAACAATCTTGGGACCTTGCAGACCTCCTCTGTTTCTGCTGGTTATCAAGTCTGAGTGTGTCATCAGCCAGTGTTGTCTAAGGGATATGTGGTCTTAGGGCTAAGGCTTAGAGCTGTCTAAGGGCTACAATGCCCTTACCTGCCTGCATCATTGTTTGACACAGGTTTTGACATAGGTCTCTGTTTTTTTGTTTTGTTTTGTTTTTTTGATTTCTTACCTTTGTTTTAAACAACCAAAGCATTGCTTTATCTGCTTTTAAGTAGAGTAACTAAAATCTATGACATGACATTTTTATTGTCTTCAAGAAACTGATTTATACTGATCATTTTTCTAAATCTTAGTAGTTTGACAAAAGATGTTTATCTGTCACAACTTTGGTTTTAAGACTTTCCACATGTCTTCAGTTTGCTGATGGGCTATAGCATCTCCAGAATAGTCAAGACAATTTGCATGCTACATGCCAATGCCTCGTAAGCTATGCTTTTGTATGAATGCCGCCTTTAAAAAAATGCTCTGAGGGTTATCATACCACACTTGATGAAAATGGCCAGAAGAATCTTTATAATTATAATAAGCCTGCTGATCTTGATCCCAGTGGCTTCCAGAAATAGACTATTTATGTGCTTCATAATTACTTTATAGGGCACCTTATGTCCTGAAGTAATACCACAAGAAGCCCTCCAGGAAGGGACTTTTGGAATGGTACAAAAGCGATCCTCTAGTATATTTAAACAGGTATAATCATAACCATACCAGGGAACGCCCATTACAAGTTTCTTGACATAGGTCTCTGTTTGATGTGAATGACTCCATCTTCCTCTCTACAACAAGTGACTAAAATTTTGAATAATTATATTATTCTCTAATTAACATAATAATATTAATATTCCTAGAAGTCAGATTTCCATGGGTGAATAATGTATTTTCTTTTTTTTCTCCCCAAATATGTTTATTTTAATTTTTCAGTGTTACAAGATTGATTGTTCATGCACCACACCCAGTGCTCCATGCAGTAGGTGCCCTTCTCAATACCCACCACCAGGCTCACCCACCCCCCCACCCCCTCCCCTCCAAAACCCTCAGTTTGTTGCTCAGAGTCCACAATCTCTCCTGGTTCATCACCCCCTCTGATTTCCCCCCATTCGCCCTTCCCTTCCTTCTCACAATGCCCTCCATGATTTTCTTTATACTCCACAAGTAAGTGAGACCATAAGATAATTGACTCTCTCCGTTTGACTTATTTCACTCC
>JAPYYJ010004705.1:0-10150 GCA_028533885.1 Nasua narica
ATTGTCTTAGGATTGCCAAGGGAAGGTTTTTCAGCATATAAGTCTATTCTTTTATATAAGAACTACACTCTTGCTCTCTCTCAAATACTTTCTAATTTTTTTTTCTTATGGTGTTTCTTCTTTGTTATACAGACTTTAAAATTAACTCTCTGTCTTACTATATAGACAGTGTGCTGGATTCCTGATATTAACCTAAATGGGAAAAATGTAGGTGTCATGTCCTCATTTTTAGATTCAGATGATTCAAAATAGCCTGAAAGCCCTAGCCTCACACTGTCCCTGCACTCCTTTGATCATATTTTGATAAATTTTTTAGAAGCAGTATAAGAATTTGGTTAGAAACCCACGTTTCTCCTTAATGTACAAACTAAATTTTCTGTCATCCATAAAAATCAGATAGGTCAAAATATCTAACTTCCTACTATCCTAAATGCTAATAACTATTATATGTCTAATATACCTTATTTACATTTAAAAATCCTTGCTCATGTCTATATATCTTTGATATAATAACTGATTCAAAAGACTCAAGTATGAATTTGATTCTTATATGGCTTTGGGTTTATATATCTACTAAAAAAGTATAACCATATTCAGATGCTTAGATAAATAAAGAATTTAAACATTGCTTTCAACTTTAGATATGTTTATTATCTGGCATCTCTGACATAATGTTAAATGTGTTTGCCCAATTGGTGTGTATATTTAGGTAGGGAAATACAAATTGTGTTCACTGTCCATTTTTCTGTAATAAATTGTACTAAAACATAGTAGTTTGAAATATCAAATTTTTATCATCTCATAGTTTCTGTGGGTCATAGATCAAGGTAGTGTAGCTGGGTGCCTAAGGCTCAGGTCTTAATGAGGCTAAAATGAAGGTAGCAGCCAAAGCTGTCATTTCAAGATTTAAATGGAAGAAGATGGACTTTCAAGCTCGTTCATCCACTATTGACAAACCTCAGATACTCCTTGATAAAAGTCAGAGTCATTGATTCCTTGACATATCAAGGTCTTTCAAGAGGTCCTTACCAAATGGCACCTGGTTTTCCCCAGACTAAACACTCTACAAGAGAGAGTGAGAAATGTTGAGCAAGAGGGAAACCACAGGACTTTTTAAAATCTAATTTCATAAGCAACATCTCATCACTTTTGCAGCATCCTTCTTGTTAGAATTAAGTCACTGGGTCTAACCCACACTGAAGGAGAGGGAATTACACAAATACATAAATGCCAAAAGAGGGAGATTTTTTATATCATTTTAGAAGCTCTCTCTCTCCCACAATCCAAACCCTTTGGCCTCCAATGGTTCATGTTCCTTCCACATACCAAAAAAAAAAAAAAAAAGCAGCTCATTCTCTCCCAGAGTCCCCCAAATCTTATCCCATTACAATAAGTGAGGATACATTAGGTTAAATGCAGTAACAACTCTAAAGTCTCGGTGACTTAAACATAAGTAAATTAGAAAGTAAAATACAGTTGTATTTGTCAGTCATACTACATGTCTATCATAGATTGGCTAAGGAATCTTCTTAGGTTGTCCTCACACAGAGATTCTCCAAGATCACTGGGGCTGGAGGGAGGGGGGACAGATTGATACTGACTTAAAAGCTTCTATGTGGAGGTGACATGTGTTACTTGTGCTCAAATAGCAGGGACATACTAATTTTAAGAGCACAAGGAAGCACATTTCCACCATATGCCTGAAAAGAGGATGAACGGAAATACCAATGAACAGTCCAAAAGACTAGCATAATGGGTGAAGTTAACATTTCACCTCTACATAATTAAATACACACCAGAGTGATTATGGGCCAAATTCTGATACATTTAACTTGTTCCACAAATATTTACAGAGTACTGTTGGATACTACACTTATGCAAAATTCTGAGGACTAAGAGTAGAAAAAAACAACAGGTCTACCTTCTGGTTTCTTAATATAGTGGGCAAAGAGATAAGTATACAAGTAACTGAAAAGCAGAAATAATTTTTATTTTTTATTTTTTTTAAAGATTTTATTTATTTATTTATTAGGAAAGAGAGAGAGAACATGAGAAGGGAGAAGGTCAGAGTGAGAAGCGGACTCCCCATGGAGCTGGGAGCCCGATATGGGACTCGATCCCGGGACTCCAGGATCATGACCTGAGCCAAAGGCAGTCGCTCAACCAACTGCGCCACCCAGGGGCCCCAGAAATAATTTTTAAATGTCATTTAAGACATAGTAGAGGCACTTAAGGTGGATTTGAAGCAATCAGAGAGAACGTCTCAGAGTATATGAAACTTGATGAGTTCTGATAGATGTGTGGACCTAAGCCAGGGGGGAGAAAAGTCAAGAAATAAAATTTTCAATGTTTCCTTAATAAAATGAACTTATGATGATTATCTTCCAGGTAAAAAGTCCTGATTCTTCTGAATCTGCAGTTAACTACAGCCATAGCCTAATCAAGTAACTGGGCAACTGTGCACCTAACTTCCTCATCTGTGAAATGAGAAGGTTTAATTAGATGTTGCCCAAGACCTCTTTCAGCTGTAAAATTCTATGACTATTTATGGCTCTAGAGGATATTTTTTTTTCAAAAGCATCTTCCATAGGATAATTATAAAATAATTACCTTATAAAACAGTCACTAAAACAGTTCAGTAAATACCTATGGGAAATTCTCATATCTGAAAGTTATATTCCCATCCCTTACAAAATACAATATGTTCAGAATTGATGACAAAAAGTATAAAAGGATGAAGTTTAAAATAGACTGATATGAAGTTGCTCTTCATGGTAAACTTCTCTTGTGACATTTCTCATCATTAATCTACCACCCTTGATATTTCTAATGATTCTCGTATATAAAGACATACTTCCTATTTTATGTGTTAGATTTATATATTTGCTTGTGAAAAGACTCTGGTCCTCCCCTACACACATACACACACACAATTTATTTTGCGCTGAAATTCTGATGCTGGGTTGGTTTGCACCCTCACAATTTGACAAAATACCATGATCTGTATTCAACTCCTCAGTCCTTCATGGATCCTCCTACTTCTGGGGAAAATCCTTGTTTGTGAAGGTCCAGGCTTCACCATTCACAGCACAGACATCACTCTCCCACCAGTCCACTTAACCCCAGATCAGGAGTTTTCCCTTTGCCAGGCTATTCCCTGCCTTCTTTTTCACTGGTCTTAAACTTTCAAAGATCTATCTAATCTATCTATCTGTCTATCTATCTATATTTTTTTTGACAGAGAGAGAGATCACAAGTAGGCAGAGAAGCAGGCAGAGAGAGAGAGGGAAGCAGGCTCCCCACTGAGCAGAGAGCCCAATGCAGGGCTTGATCCCAGGACCCTGAGATCATGACCGGAGCTGAAGGCAGAGGCTTTAACCCACTGAGAGACCCAGGAGCCCCAACCTAGACTTTCAAAGCAAATACCCCTATTAAGTTATTAAGTACTGGTCAAGATGTGATTATATATATATATATATATATATATATATATATATATATATATATACACACACACACACACACACACACACACACACACAATAGGAGTTTTTTATATATATATATATATATATATATATACACTCCCCTGAAATATATAATATTTTTATACTGCAATATGTTGCAGTATAATTACTGCAACAACTTTGGAAAACAGTTTGACATTATCTACTGAAGTTGAACATATGCATACCAGATGATCCAGCAATTCTACTCCTCATTATGTACAACATGTGTACCAAGAAATATCTATAAGGATGTTTATTGCAACATTAATTGTAATTGTTCTAAACTGGAAATGACCCAATACCTATCAGCTATAGAATACATATATAAAGTCTGGTATATTCAAATGATACTTGACAAATGGCAATATGAATGAAACCAATAAACATAATCTTAAGTAAAGAAGTAATATGTAATATATGATTACACTGATATAATGTTCAAGGCAGCTCTAAACTATAGGTTTAGAAATCAAGATTTTTTTTGTTTACCTTTGATGAGAAGGGAGAAATGTGTTTGGGAGGGAGCATGGAGTTTCTGTGGCACTAGAAATGTTCTATATTTTGACCTATGTAATGGTCACCCTAGTGTTTACTTTTATATAATTCATTCTTTATGAACTTTCCTATAAGCATACTATACTTAGACTTAATAAAAAATAAAAGTACTTGGACCTTACAAGAAATTCTGCTTTTTTTTTTTTTAAAGGCCATGTAGACACACACACAAAATTCAAAACAAAACAAAACAACTTCTTTATTTACTGATGAAAGGCACAACTGATAGTGTATGTGTGATGTGGGTGTGTAGTTAGATGATAATGGATTTATAGACACAAAGATCAATGAAACAGAATAAAAGCCCAGATATAAACCAACAATTATATGGTCAATTTATCTTCAACAAAACGGTTAAGAATATGCAATGGGAAAAAGGCAGTCTCTTCAAAAGATAACAAACAGTGTTGGGAAAAGAAGCAAAAGAAGGAAACTGGGCCACTATCTTACACCATACACAAAAATAAATTCAAAAAGGATTAACGATCTAAATGTGAGAACTGAAAACATAAAACTCCTAGAAGAGAGCACAGTCAGTAATTTCTCTGACATGAACCATAACGTCTTTCTAGATATGTCTCCTGAGGCCAGGGAAACAAAAGCAAAAATAAACTCTTGGGATTACATCAAAATAAAAAGCTTCTGCACAACAAAGGAAGCAACCAACAAAACTAAAAGACAACCTACTGGATGAGAGAAGATTTCTGCAAATGACTTATCTGATAAAGGGTTGGCATCCAAAATATGTAAAGAATGGATACAACTCAATACCCAAAAAGTAAATAATGCAATTTAAACATGGGCCGAAGATAGGAACAGATATTTCTCCGAAGAGGACTTCCAGATGGCCAACCTATATATGAAAAGATGTTCATCATCACTCATCATTAGGGAGATACAAATCAATATTGTAATGAGATATGGCCTCATACTTGTCAGAATGGCTAAAATGAAAAACATAAGAAACAGTAGGTATTGGTGAGCATGTGGAGAAGAAGGAACCCTCATGCACTGTTGGTGGGAATGCAAACTGCATCAGCCACTGTGGAAAACACTAGGGAGCTTCCTAAAAAGTTAAAAATAGCAGTACCTTATGATCCAGTAATTGCAGTTCTGGGTATTTACCTAAAGAATACAATAAATAAATAAATAAATAAAATAAAATAAAATAAAAAGTAATAATTCAAAAGGACACATGCACCCCTATCTTTACTATTTATCATGGCCAAATTATGGAAGCACTCCAAGTATCCATTTGAGATGAATGGATAAAGAAGTGAAATTATATATATATATATATATATATATATATATATATATATATATATATATAAATTGTACAAAAGAATGAAATCTTGCCATTTGCAACATCATGGATGGATCTAGAGAGTATAATGCTAAGAGAAGTAAGTCAGAGAAAGATAACTACTGGGGCGCCTGGGTGGCTCAGGGAGTTAAAGCCTCTTCATTCAGCTCAGGTCAACTACTGGGGCTTCTGAGTGGCTCAGGGGGTTAAAGCCTCTTCCTTCAGCTCAGATAATGATCTCAGGATCCTGGGATCAAGATCCTGGGATCAAGCCCCGCATAGGGCTCTCTGCTCAGCAGGGGAGCCTGCTTCCCCCTCTCTCTGCCTGCCTCTCTGCCTATTTGTCATCTCTCTTTCTCTCTCACTCTGTCAAATAAAATAAATAAAATCTTAAAAAAAGAAAGATAACTACTGCATGATTTCACTCATATGCAGAATTTAAGAAAAAAAAAAAAACAAAGAAAAAAAGACAAACCAAAAAAATAAGAGATGGTTACCAGAGAGTAGGTGGGTGGGGGCATGGGTGAAATAAATGAAGGGGTACACTTATCTTGATGATAACTGAGTAATATAGGGAATTGTTGAATCACTGTATTGTACTCCTGAAACAAATAAATAAACTATGTGTTAACTACAGTGGAATTAAAATTTTAAAGAAATAAGTAAATAAAAAGAGAAAGAAAACAAAAGAAAAAGGAGAAAGAGAAACATAGAGGGAGGGAGAGAGAAAGGAAAAAAGAAACAAGCAAAGTTATGTAACTTAGGGGGTCCAACATATTTGATAAAACAGAGCTTAAAATGAGGACCTCATCTCTTCTGGTTTTCTACTGTATGATCTGCATATGAAATCAGAACTTGACAATTTTGCAAGTCAGGCACCTTTAGGAATTTCAAATTTTATTTTTCCTCTATGTTTGTTTGCCTAGCATTGTTTATCTAGTATGAACTCAAATTTGTGAAAAAGTGAGGACAATGACTAAAGAAAAACATATGCAAACAATTCTGAATAAAAGGGAATGAAAACCTCTTAATGAAATATATTTAATATGTAATTTTAAACTACTTTAAAGGGTCCCAGTTGCTTGTGCTAATATATAATTTGTTTTAAAATAACATATATAGATAATTATCATTTGGTGGGTGTTTTAGAAGAAGCTTAGCAGCAAAAGAAACTTCATATGAAGTAAACTTTTTTTTTCTAATTTATATAGAGTAGTAGAAACCATCACACTATAGCATATCAATTAAACTACAGCTTTTCTGTTGAAATGCCTTTTTTTAAAGGTTTGAAGTATTTAATTAAATATTCCTATTACATATACTGGAGTCAGTAATGACATTTGGAACTTTCACACTATAACAGAACCCATGCCATACAGCAAAGAAAAATTACAGTGAGGAACTCCCATGTATTTTTTATGGGTCAGCATATAAAATTTCCATGATTTGAGTCCAGCTAACTCCATTTAAAAAATAAAATAAAAGATGTTATTGTCCTGATGTACATGAAAGAATCTATGTGAAAGGAAAGGCTATTTATGAGATATTTGTTATTTCTGTGGGAAAAAATTGGGTTTATGACCAAAGGAAATGGAAGCCTTCAAAACTTCTTAGAACTATTTACCAGGCATATTTGTATATAATAAAACTATATCAGACCATAATATGCTTCACCATAGATGGTTCTATTCTTGAAAGTTACTGACTTTAGCACTTAACAGTTTCCTTAGCCACAATTAGTCGAAGTTTTGCCAAAAACTGGAAATGAGAGAACCTGTAAATTGCAAGTTTCTTTTTGTTTCTTCCACTCCTTCACACACATCAGGCATGGGAGAGCTGGATTTCAATTACTTGGCTAAATCAGTTGCTGAAAATTCATTTTGTCTGTCCATTATTTTCCTCAATTTTCAGAAAAAAATTGAGACTTCTTGATAATTTGCATTTTGACTTCTGTAGGATGTCCAGTTGACTTAAACATCAAGCATGACTTAGAAGGACTGATATATATATATGGTGTTAAATCTTTCTGTTGTCTCCTCTACCTAGATCAACGGGCCATTAGGTTGATATTTGTGCTTAGAAAGGAAAGGTAGCTTTGTGATAATCTGTGAAGGAGAAGAGTTGTCTTAATGTCTATGGGAACTTTAAGAAATAACTTGCCCTAGTAAATCCGATATGTGCTTGCCAGACACTGAAGAGACGAATGCTTTGCCAAGGGAAATTATGTATCAACGTCGATATGAATGAACTACAAATTTATTAAATTTACCATAAAATCTAGACTAAAAGTGCCATTCAAAAATAATCTATGGGCTCTCTGCTCAGCAGGGAGTCTGCCTCCCCCTCTCTCTGCCTGCCTCTCTGCCTACTTGTGATCTCTCTCTCTGTGTCAAATAAATAAAATCTTAAAAAATAATCTAAATGAAAAAAAATCTAAATGAGCTGTGGAACAGAGCTTGAGGATTTTCCTTCAGCTTAAAGGCAATTGCATGTCTTGTAGAGGAAAAAACAAACAAACAAACAAAAAACACTTTCTCTTAATTCTTCAGAAAAGAACCAAGGAGGACCATTTCCTCTTTATTTCCTTTACTTAAACAGGCTGAAAGTGAAGGAAGTATGTGTCTGAAAGGTAGATTCTGACAAATAGTACTAAATTTAACCAGCAAGAGGATGATAGCACAAAGACAGATGGGTGAGATTTATGAGGAGACCTTTTGGATGTGACCTCAAACAGGTGGTTGCCCAAAAGGAGTCAGTGCATGTAGTGGTTTTGGCTTGTGGAGTAAGGGGTTGGGGAAGAGATGTGTGTCAGCAATAAATACATTGAGGCATGCTGACTGAGACTGGATATTGTTTGTCAGATGGCTCTATTTTTGTCTAAACTTCAAAAGCTATTTCATTGTACTTTGAGAAGAGCAAAAGGTCTTGGGTCTTGTGATTGGTTATTGTTTTGAAAAGGAAAGAAAATTACCTTTCATTTTCTCTCCATTGGCATTAAATCCCCGGTAGAGATTCGAAGGATGTTCTAAGTCACTGCAACTATCTCAAGGAGCTTTTGAGTCCATTACTTCTGAATAAAGTTTTGCAATGCGCTCACCATTGTAGGAAAAACTGTAAATAGAAGCATAGGAAAGCAATTTTGCAAGAAGGTTTCAATGTTTCCACTTGCTTTGAATTCCTAAGCAAAATCAGATTTTACCTTTAAGTTATTTATCAAAAGGTATTTTGAAGCCTGTGCTAAATGAAGCATTGCATTTCCCACCAAAGGAATAACTGTATTTAGAGTAATTTTCCCTATGAAATTTTCATGGTACATTTTATCATAAGATCCAAGTTACTAAAGAGGGAGAGAGAGAATTATGTGTCGTATACTGTGTCAGAAGCTCCCCTAAAATCTGGAACATGACAAAACCAGCTGCTGCTGGGGTACTATAGTTTACAACCTAATGGGAGAGATCAAACAAGTCAGTCACAGTCTGAGTAGGCTAAGTACAATAAGAAGCACCTGACAATTTAATGGCATAAATAACTGAAAAATAATACTCATTTACACAAAACTCCAATGCCAATAGATGTTCTTAGTCAGGGTAGGATGACGGATGGTCATTTTTGTAACTCTCTAGTATCAATAGACTTTATTACTGGGGGTGAAGGGTGATCCTGAGATCTGTGACTGAAGGACTAGGCTCTTTCTGTCTTATGGATCATTCCTCTGGTAAGTTCTCAAGGATTTTACTTGTGAATAGAGAATATTGAGTGAAGGATCATGTATGAGATAATTTTTTAAGGCCAAATCTGATATTGCCATGATTTATATCTAGCTGTATTCCATTGTGAAGAATTCATTCACATAGGCATATCTACCTGCAAAATTCAGTGTGACTCTATAACAGGAGGAAAAAAGAAGCAGTTTGGAGAACAACTAACTAGTTTCTGTGGTGCAACATAATGCATCAATGAAGTACACAGCACTGCTGGAATATCTAGGAAATCTATCTAAGCAAAACTTGGAAGGGGTGGAATGTCAAAGAATGTTTTCCATGTGGGATGACAACTTCCTTGGGAACTGAAGGAGGAATGAGTTGAACACACGATAAAGAGTCGAGAAGACAAGGGGTCTAGACAGGAAGAAGCAATTATGAAAACAGACAAGAATCAATAGGATAGTCTTTAAAACTTGTAAAATGACATTGAAAAAGTAAGATACATTGAATTTTTAATTTGTTTTAGAGTCATGGATTTAAAAAAATTGATAATTGAGATTCTTTTACATAAATGTAATACTTAGAAGATTTAGAAAACTTCATGCTGGCTGTATTAGGGTGATTAAGACTAACGAACATTTGCTTTAACTTAACTTCCAGGTTTTAACAGTCTAGGTGGCACCCAGTTCCAGTTCCATAAAGAACAAAGGATGGAAGTTTTGAAATGTATGATGTAATTTCAGGAAGCAACAAACTGAGATATTTGGTAAACTTAATGAAACAGGTGCAAGAAGGTAGTCTGGCCATTTTATGTCAGACATGCTACTTGCAATCCAAAATACTAAGGGAGAATCAATATTAGTCAATATTCACTACTTTACAGCATATAGACAAAGAAAAGTTCCATGTTAATTTTTGGCATTTCACTACTTCATTTAAAAGATTTTTATCATATAATATTGATACCAACTTCTCATCTACCCTCTTTCTTTTTCTCCTGTCTCAAACCACCTTAAAAAAGATGATGGCAGAAATATGATACCTTAAAGACAATTTAGAGTTTGAAATATGTTTTT
>JAPYYJ010004706.1:0-10149 GCA_028533885.1 Nasua narica
GAAGAGGAACCAGGTGGGTGTGGGGCTGTCCATCCTCAGAAGGAAAAGGAGAATGTCTGAGTTGAAAGAAAAGGATGTTCGCAGGAAGGCACAAGTACTACATCTGTGGGCAGTCCCTTTACTTCACAGCACTGTAGGAACATTTCCTCACTGGGGTCAGTTCCCTCAGGTAGTTTTGATGGCAGCCTTGAGCAACACAATGAACTAGGAGCTAGGACTAGAGCAGCCAACAAGCCCAGCGTGGTCTCTGAGCCTTTGGGGACCTCTCTTCTTGATCTGGAGGGGGGACACTAAGCAAGTAATTGTACAGTTTATATGAAATGTGAGTTGTATTAGGAACTGTGAAGGAGAAGTCCAGCATGTTTAGAAGCTCCAGTCTGAAAAGCAAGAAAGGCTTCCTTGATTGAGGGAATGATGTTTGAACTAAAATCCAAACAGTGAAGCAGGGAGGCAGCCGCAGCCCGGGAATTCCAGTGTGCAGAGCCCCCGCTGTGAGGTGGATGAAGGCCGGGCAAGGTCTGGCAAGGCCCTTCAGTCCACCTGCAAGATTCTGACTAGAGCCCTAAGAAAAGTTGGCACCAAATTGTAATTATAATCAGCTATGGTGTGGAAGATAGAGAGGAAAAGGAAAATCAATTGAAAAAAGTTGCATTAGTCCCAAGAGGAAGAGATGATAATTTGAACTTTTTTTTTGGAGTAAGGATAGGGAGAAATAGGGCACAACAAGTAGGATGTGAAAATGATTTGACAGGAAAGGCAAAAATGCCTGGGAGGGTAAGATAGGACTGTCAGGGTGACTCCCAGTCCTGAGCCAGCACATGGGTGACAGTAGTACCATCAGTGAGACCAGGAAAGCTGACGAACCAGACCCTGGAGGAAGACCTGAGTCTGAGGTACAGCCTGTGAGGCATCTGAGTGCAGATGGACCTGAAGCTGGCACTCCCAGATCTGGGCCACACACATTCACTCACTCAGGAGTTAGCAGTGAGCAGACAGGAACCAGGGCATAGGTGTGGAAGGCTGGCCAGCAGGAGGGCAAGGCGTGAGAAAAAAGGGTCACCTATGGACCTCCAACATTGACAAGCTGGGAGAGGTGCTGAGAAAGCAGAATGAGAAAAGAAGGGAAAAGTAGGAAAACTTGAAGCCAAAGAAGAGGCATTTCATGTAGGAGTGGCAGAATCTAATAAGATGAAGACAAACTTGTCGACTGGATTTGATGTCCTGGGAGTCCCGAGGCCCTTAGCAAGAGTTGATTCGGTGGGACACTGGGGAGACAATTGACGAGAGTGTAGGAAAGAAGGAAACACAGGGAATGGGGAGCACTCTTTTAAGGCATTTGGCTATGGTGGGGAAAGAGAAAAGACCTCTTGGCAGAGGATGGTCAAGGAGGGCTGAAAGTTACTCGGCAGCAGCGCTGTTTGGGGGGGATGGCCTACTAAGTAAGTCCCAGGGCTGAAAACCGGAGGCATTAAGGAGTCCAAATTCTCCTCTCGGTGAACCATTTGTGGTTGGGGCCACTCATGCTTCTCCAGGGCTGCTGGAGCAGCAGCATTGCAGAATGACATCCCCCCACACACAGACCACTCACCTCAGTTACAGAAGAGTTCCTGGAGGGAGGAAAGTCCCTATTAAAGGTCTATGGTACATGAAAAGGAACCATTTCTTCCACTCTCCTAAAGGAGCTGGCAAGGGGGTGCTTTCAGTCCTGGAAGTTAGGAGAGGGAGCCCCAAGAAAATCACTTGTTAAAGGAAGGGGACACCATGTTATTCTGAAACTCATTAAAATGATCGCATTAGAAAATACTTCCATTTTTAATAGAGATGAGCATACTTCTGAAATTCTGAATTTTTCTAAAGCTCATTAAAATGGTCACATTAAAAAATGGTTCCATTTTTAGTGGAAAGATATGAGCATACTTCAATTGTGTCAAGAAATGGGAAGTGAGGTCAACTAGAAGAGACTGAATTTACCCATCCATGGGATTTTCCAGTAGCTCTTGTCACGGAGAAAGGGGACAGTCATGTTCTCTAGGGTGGTATTTCCCTGGCAGGGGGAAAACAGGTGGGCAAGGAGTTGAGGGCACCAACAGAGAACATAGCAACGTTAAGCCCTAGGCCCCAAGCCAGGTGGGTAGGGAGGGAAAGAGGGCCTTGGAGAATTTGGGGGAAGAGGGTAGAGGTGAGGACAGGCCCAGAGGAGTCACTGAACATGGAGCAACAGTCTGAGCAGAAATGGGGCGATGTGTGGAGTTGGACATCTGATTCACTGAGAGATTCTCAAGTTGGAGCCGCTGTAACTGAAGACAGGCTGAAGTTGCAGCTGAAAGAGGGGTGCCTGAGGTGGAAGGGATGAGGTGGTCAGTGAAACAGGCCCAATGAACTCCAAGTGGATATTGATGTCATGCAGAAAGTGAAGAGACAAAGACAATGAGCCAACCAAGGGAGTGACGGGAAAGGAGAAGAGAAAGCTGGTGGAGCCACAATGCTCAGAGGAGCAGAGGTTCCTAACAGACGATGAGACGATGAGGTGAGGAAGTGGGAATAGGCACAAGAACTTGACCTTGAGCAGGGAAGGGATGGTGCCCTTAGGAGACCACGGATTTTGGTTACAACAAAGAGGATGCTCTCATCAGAGAGGATGTTCTAAGCAGTTGGGAATATTGGAGAAGTATTTCCTCACACAGAAGTAGGACGAGAGTGAGCAGTGGATGAAGAGCGTCAAGGGGTTGGGTCAGGTCATGGGCAATTCTAGAAATGGTGGTTCAGTAGAGGAATGCTGTTAAGAACAGCATTCTGTGCCTCCTAATTTCCATCCATAGCTGGGAGCATCAATACCTGACAATGACTAGCTGGAACAGATAACACTCTAGGCAGGGGTAGGAGAAGGCTTACCTTCCACGTACAGCAGTTGGTACTTGACTGAGATCTGAGACTTGCCCTCAGCCTCCGCCTTGCAGTAGACCACCCCCTGGTGGTCAGAATGAGGTTGCAGATACACAAAGCCTCTCTTCACATCATAAGTAATGTCTGTTCCATTGGCTGGGATTTCCTTGGCAGGGAACTCCCTGTGGAGGGTGACTTTGGCTGACGAGACAGTCACTCGACAAGGAACCACAGCCTGCCTGTCCCGGTTCAGGTAGACAACATCAAAGTAACTGGGAGAAGGTACAAAAAGTTCTCCTTTCTCTGCAAAAGGAAAAATAGAGGTTTATTTATTCTGGAGAAACAAGGTAAGAGTACTTTAAGGATTTTTACGTTCTCAGGGCACAGAAAGGGAACTGGCAATACACTCAGATACTATGTCCTTATACATAGAAAAAGCTATTTTGTAATGCTTTTTCTTTTTTCTTAGAAATATTTCACTTCCCATCTCCTTAAAGGAAACAAAAAAATATTAGGTCAAGCCCAAATCAGGCCCATGAATTAGCCCACTGAGGAAGCAGGGAAAGAGACAGGTTTCCTTACGTTAAGAGCAATTTTAAGACCTGTGAAAAATCTGCTGTGTCTCTGCAGAAGTTAGCCCCAAAGCCTATGCTTTTAACTGCCCATTGGGAATGTTCCCCAGCACAGCAGAGCCTCTGAGAGGCCCAGTCCAGTGACGGTGCTGGCCTCCTCCTGTCCTTATTGTCCTTACTCGCAGCCCAGAGGACTTCATTCCTGCCAAGGTCAATGGAAAGAGAATTAAGGAAAGACAAGGAAGCCACTAGTCTCAGGTTCTGAGCTCTGCTTGTCTAACACTAGGCTGGGGAATTCAGTCAGTTTCTTATATCTTGTTTGCCCTGAAGTCACTGTCCCAGTATTTTAAGTTCTAGCCGATGGCATTTGATCTTACAGAAATGAGAGAAACAAGGACTGGCTTGCCCATACATCTATTCCTCAGGATAGTCAAGGGTCTATGGGTTAGGGTTTTGTTTTTGGCATGGCACATTAAATCCTTTGTTTTCTGGATGATTCTGTGAGGGAATGAATATTATGGTAATTGCTAAGAGAAATGTTTGAACTTAATTTTTTCCCATGTTTTTCCCCACTTGAAACCGATAATTATTAGCTTTCTCTTTCACTAGTCCTCTTTGTGCCACAGTATGATATTTTAGGTTGGGGACAGAATTGCTAGACACAACATCAAATGTCTTCATGAGCCGAATTTTTGGCCATGAGTGTCAACTTCATTGATATGGCGGTCTTTCTCTGGCTCTGAGATCAAGAGGGAATGTGTCATGGCTCAGGGAAGTCTCCATCTTTTCGAAGGATTTCTATCATGCTGGGGGATTTGTGCCATTGTCATGATAGACTGACTTTCAGGCTTAGTTAAGGGGCAGCTTGTTCAATGTTGTATCTAAAACCCATGTGTTCACACAGAGTTAAGTCTCTATGCTTCCACATCCCTATTTGTAGAGAGAAGTATCAGAATAGTAAGGATAACTTTTGAGCAAAGGCCTTTAAGGAAAATTTCTGATTGTAAGTTTAGAAGCAACTTTTAAAGATTTTGTAGAGGAAACTAAACAATAAACAAAGCCAGTGGATTAAGTGAACAGTCCAAATTCCAGAGCAAAAAAATGTGGTCTTAACGTCTTGTACTATAAAAGTCTTTGAGAGAAGTGACCACACCAGTTCCTTTAATAAACAGAAAAATATATTTGTAATTAGTAGATCCCATCTGCCAACAACAAACTTTGCTGAAGTTCATTTAAAAAATATTAGATTCCATGTGACCCCTGCAAACATGTTTGTAGCTACTCAAGTGGATGGCAAGCATTACTTTAAGAAAACTAAACATATGGAAATTCAATAGGCTATAAATTAAAATCTAAATTTCAACAAACTCCATATTTAGCAAGGTGCTCATGAATGTGGTTTTACTACGTGTAATTGGTCCCTAAGCCTTTGAGAAAACTCTACTGCTGGTAAGTTACATGTATATATTCATTTGAGGATAACTTACTGAGCTATAGACTAATAATTTGTGTAGTTTTCCTTGTATCATACTTGAATAAAAAGTTACAAAAAAAACCCCTCTGATAGTGCCCCCCCTAAAGATCAAATATGTGTGGCAGTTGCTTAATCAAAAATTGCACAAAATAACAACAGTCAGGATGAGGCTTCACAGTGTTTGCAATCAAACTCTGGGAAACATACAAACATAAGGAAGGCCAGACGTTTCTCTCTGTGGGTGGTGGGGACGCACATGTTCTGAAAATCAGAGCCAGCAGCAGGAAGCTCAGCTTCCGCAACAGCCCCTGTTGGTTTTGCAAACCCACCCATGCCTAAAAAGATAAACGCTGTACTGGAAATCCAGTTGCCCTTTTGGCTTGGTGTTGAGAAAAGAGAAAATGATACAATGCATTGGGTCATGTCCCTTTTTGATCCAGGTCTCTTTAAAGTTGAAGTAAATATTTCAGCCTTCCTGTGACTCACTAGAGAGCTTCCCATAAATTAAGAATGAGGACCCAGCTTCAAAACGCAAAGAGAGCCCTTAACCCTATTGGGACCTTCTGCTCAAGAGAGGTCTTTGGTTCAAAATCTCAACTCAAAACCCAGTATTTTAGGAATTATGAGCTCGTGCCAATTATGGCAAGACCTCTTTATTCTTCCTTTGAAATATGGTATCAGTTCTTGTCCAGAGTAACAGGCGCTAAGGGCACATGGGCAGTTCTGGGCAGCACATTCCAGAATGAGGATCGCAAGGGATTCCCTGGGAACAATTTAGCAATTCTCCCAACACCACCACTTAGGTTGGCTGGTGCCTTTCTGTTTACCAAGCTTCCCATCACCTTGTCCTAGAAATGGATCGGGGCAGTAAGAACATGAGATCCTAGGTCAGAAAGTCAGGGTGATTCTTTCTCCCCACTACCAGACAAGGAACACTGACCAGGTTACCTGGCCCTTTCCAGCCTCAGTGTCAGCATCATCACTGCAGATGATAAACCAGAGATGGTAAAGTAGCTTCTCCTTATTTCCTGAGGGTGGGGAATAATAAGAAATAAGACATGTCTGACTCCACAATCACAGAGCGCTCTGCTCATGAGTGTTCTTGCGGGAGAGGAACTGTGTGGGAGGGATGGGAAAACACATGGGATTGTGCTAATGCATCCACCGATGGCCAGGGCCTAAGATCATCTGGGCCACAGTGGCTAAGTCAGTGTAGGGTCTGAAAGGTAGAAGGGTGCAGGATGTAGACAGAGCTCACGGAAGCCCCAGCCTAGACACGAAGAAAGCATTCTGGCTTCCCCTGAAATGCCAAGGCCAATGGCAGCACCAGGGGGTGGCATTTCTAAGATTCCTGAAAGCGGTTTCTCCCTTCTGAACCTGCTGGAGAGAACATCATGCCCCAAACTTCAGAGTGCAGACAGCGCTGCAGAGGAGGGTGACGGGCAGGCTATATGGCAATGCCTCCTTCCCCACAAGCAAGTTTGAGCTGGCAGAATGCAGCAGACGCTGCTCTGAGAAGAGGTTTCCCTCTGACCTGCGTACTTTCAGGCACAGGGAGGGGGCTGGACCACACGGGCCACCACCTTTGGGGATACTGCCCCCAAAACTTCAGCTCACAGTACTCCTAAGAACAAATGTTGCAGGGGAGGCCCTGGAGCTAAGCCTCTTCTGACTAGGGAGGCTCTAGAAAGGAGGTCATCATAGGTCCTGAGAGCACAGGGACCAAGTCTGCAGTGACGCTGTCCAGTCGAGCTTTGGCCAGTGACGGCCATGTTCTCTGGCTGCAGTGGCCACGAGGAGAGCCACCAGCCACGTGTGGCCAAGGATCACTTGAAACCTGGCAAAGGGCCACTCAGAAATTGAGTGTTAAATTATTTAATTTTAAATAATTTCCATTTAAATCGAAATAGTCACACACAGGGGAGCCTGGGTGGCTCAACTGGTTAAGCAACAGACTTTTGATTTTGGCTTAGGTCAGGAGCTCAGGGTAGTGAGATTGAGCACAAACCCTGCCTAAGCTACTCTCCCTCCCTCTCCCTCCCCTGCTTGCACACATGTGCTCGTTCGCACTCTCTCTCTCAAAAAAATAAATAAAAGTAGTCATACATGTTTAGGGGCTATCCTATTGGACAATGCAGGTACAGACTCTGGAATCAGACTGGGTTCAAATCCTGGCACCGGCACTTACCTAGATGACCTGAAGGATGTTTTCCATCTCTCTAAACCTCTACTTGCCCATGAAAGCCACAGAAAGGGTAGCAGTACTCTAGAGGCTTCCTGGGAGACTTCCGTGAAATAACTGACATAACCCAACAGAGCCTGGCCAACAAGGAGCACTCTCACTGCCATTACTAGAAGTTTGGAACCTTAAACTCTGGGCCAAGCCCCTCATTCTGAAGAACCCCACCAACACCCCAAACCGTGTACCTGTAAAAAAGATGTAGGTGGAGCCTGTTTTGGTCTCGTCCCTGCTGCAGACGTAGCCCTGGCAGAGCTGCCCCCAGCAGCGAAACTCTCCCGTGTCGGCCGCCGTGGAGTTGACGAGAGTCAGCTGCCCGTAGCGCTCCTGCTGCTTCACACTGTCAATAAAAGCAAAGCCTGCTCACGCCCGGCCTGGGGGCCTTGCAGTCCGCACTCCAGCCTCCCCTGTTCCCCGTGGAAGTCCCTGGTGACGCTGGGCAGATGGTCCTCTCTCAGAGGGCACAAACTACTAAAAGCATGCTTGTGGGGGAAAGTGTGTGTAGGGGAGGGGAGTCGTCAGAGAGAGGGGCTTCTAAAAGGAAGCAACTGATGACAATTGTGTTTTCTAACTAGAGGAAATTCTGGAGTTTCCCCTCAGGAGCATCACTGGTGTGTTAGCCCCACAGCCACGGAAACTCCGCCAAAAAGCCTTGGGCAGGTGTTTTGCTTTCAGCTTTTGCTTCTTATGAACTCATTTAACCAGCAATCAAGGAGCTCCTGGGTGGCTCAGGTCATGATCCCAGAGTCCCAGGATCAAGCCCCACCGTCGGGCTCCCCACTCAGTGGGGGTCTGCTTCTTCCTCTGACCCCCCTGCATATGCTCTCTCTCTCTCTCTCTCACACTCACTCCCAAATAAATAAAATCTTTAAAATAAATAAAGAGCAGTCAACATGAATGAAAGCACCACAGCATTATCCTGTATGCAAAATCTCTTGAATCAACAAGGATAAATCTCTGAATATAAGCTTGAAATCTCTAAGATGCCACATTATTATAATAAAAATAAAAACTTTCTTTGGGTAAAAATGCTTGGTAGCTAAGATGCTGAGCCCCAGTTACATAGCCTATGTCTGGTACAATATTTAGAACTTTGGGGCATTTAGCTTTTCCTCTGGCCTCACTTTTGTTTTCTCAATCTGTATCTCTTGTATTTTTGTCTTCTGGTATGTGAATACATTTGCAAACTGCTTCAGTTCCTTCTGAAATGAGGGGAGACATAAATATTAAGACTGAACACTATTATTAGCTGATTGTAATGATAATTAATTGTATTATATTGTGAAAGGAGTCCAGATGTAGCATCAATGGAACAGATGTTCCCCCGTGGCTTATGAGCCTCTGCATGTGGTGAGGTCAAAATAAATGGTTTTAATCTGAGGATGCATCTCAAATACCCAAACGGTTAACCTCTCTGAGATCCACAGACTTTTGTGATGTAGTTACAATTCTCCTGTTGTATTTTGTAGCAACATCAGTGTGGTCACCATGTTAAATTTAGCACACAACAAAATGCCTGGTTGGTTGGTTCTAAACGCAGCCCTGCTTTGGTTCATCACTGAATAGCTGCTTTGCCCACCAGTTCTGCCAAGAGGGGCCTCCAAACTCCCACTCCACCAACTGCCTCTTTCAACTAAACGGAAATCTCCCCTCCTTCAGGAAGCTTTTAATTAGAAGCAACTCTCGCTTTCTCCTATTGATGTAATCAGCTCCCTTGTTCTCTACCCCTCAGCCACCCATGGCTTCCTGTTATTACAATGGATGGTAGAAACTTTGAAGGGCAGGGACTGTGCCATATTTGCTTCATATTTCCTGAGCAATAAATCTGTGCAGAGTACACAGTAAAGATTCCCTAGAAATGAGTTCATTGAAATTGAATTGAACCACTGGGTTGGAACTGGAAAGAATCTTAAAAAGAAGGCATCCATCCAGTGACGTATGGAAAAAAGAAAAAAAAAAAAAAGGCATCCGGTTCCCAGTACTGCAGATAAAGAAACAGTCTCAGAAGTGACTTTCCTGAGACCCACAGCTGGGGGATACTAAGTCAAAAACTTAAGTCATTTAAGCATGTATGGAATAGCTACTCCTTAGACAAGCAAATGCATGTAAAACTCTGCCTGCCACACCAGGCTCATTGTATTATTCTAATTATGGGTTAATTACGTACAATTACAAACTAGCAGTAATTACTGTGAATACCACTACAACAATGACAAATAATACACGCCCAACATTGGAGATAGACCTCAAAGATATTACAATCCAAGTAAGGGGTAAGACTAATGTACATGAAAGTATCAGAGAATAACTAAATGGGTATTCACAACAAGAACAGTAGGAATTCTGAAAAGGGATTCATCCCTGTGGGTTGAAGAGGCTGAAGGCAGCTTTGAGGAGGAGGTGAGACAAGCTAGCCTTTTGAAGGCAGAGGTGGAGAGGCAGGGGAGTGAGCTCACTCACTCAGGAAACTACAGCCCCAGGAGGGCTGGGACAGATCTGGTCTGCTCATTTTACTGCACTGCCATGGGCTGAGTGCCCGGTGGGTGGGAGGCACTCATTACTGATTTGGGGATTTAATACATTCATCACAGAGGAGACAGAGGGAGGGGGTTGGGAGTCACGGGGCATATAGTTGAGAACAGGCAGCAGGAACCACCCTCAAGTTGGGAGGTGGAATGTAATGGGCCACGTCAGCCAGGGCAAGAGTGAGGACAACAGGCGTGGGAGAGGCAGGAGGAAGAGGGGGAGGCTGAGAGCCTGTCACTGTGATGAACAGCAAGGCAAGTGCTGGGTCAGGCTGGGTGTTGACAGGGGAACGGAAGCAAATTCAAGGCATGTTTTCTTGGGGGACATATATGACCAACTGGGTATAAGACATAGAAGACAGACCTCAGTCATGACCACTTAATTCATATTTCTGTGTGTCAGAAAGAATGGTGTTTTAACCAACTGAGATGGAATCATTGAGAAAGGAGATTAGG